>SKCR01000907.1:0-28753 GCA_019454045.1 Zanthoxylum bungeanum
TCTGCACTCGGGATATAATACCACATACCTTTGGAATAAATAATGTGCTTTTATCAATTAAATGATTTAATGACATTTGGTCCATTCGTTGAATTCTAATTTTAAAACCTATTTGTGGACTAATAATTTAAGAGTTAAATTGATTAAATCACTATAGCAACTTGATTAAATTAGTTTAATTAGGTTAATTAGTTAGTAAAGACTAATCGGGATTAGTGAATAAAATTTTAAGAGTTAAAATTGGTTAGACCACTAAATTATCAACCAGTATTAAAAAGGTTATGACTTTAGCCGAGCATAATCTAAGATTCATAAAATACTAGTGGGATAGAAACCTTACTTTTTTTTATAATAGTGAGTTAAAATTGGTTAGAGCACCAAATGCTGGCAGAGCTGCACGTAATGCCTTTAATAATTGGATTAAAGCTTATGAGAAAGCCCATAACTATTTGATAGCATCCATGTATGAGGTTCTTGCTGCACAACATGAGCCTATGGCGACATCATCAATGATTATGCATTCATTACAGAATATGTTTAGGCAACCTTTAGACCGGCAACAACATGAGGCAATAGTCTCTGTATTGACCGCTAGAATGAAGGAAGACACATAAGTCCGAGACCATGTGTTAAGGATGATGTCTCATCTTAATATTGCTAAAACCCATGGTGCACGCATCAATGTGCAAAACCAGGTGACAATGATCATGGAAACTCTTCCGAAGGGTTTCCTGCAGTTTAAAAGTAATTTTTTTTATGAATAAGTTGACTTTTACGTTGTCTGAACTGTTGAATGAGCTCACCAATTACGAGCCCGTTATGAATGTTCCTCATAGGTCCAATACCGAGGAAAATGTTGCCGAATCTTCTAAATCTTCAAAGAATAACAAGAAAGGAAATTGGAAGGCAAAGGCAAAACCAATGAAAAAGAAGAAAAACAAAGGCTCTGAAGGAACCAATGCCAAAGGAAAATGTTTCCATTGTGAACAACAATGACATTGGAAAAGGAATTTTTTGAAATACCTTGCAGAGCTTAAAGAGAATAAGAATACAGGTAAATATGATTTACTTGTCATTTAGTCTCTTTTGGTGGAGGATGATAAATCCATATGGATTGTTGATTCTGGTGCCACTAATCACGTCTGTTGTTCTTTGTAGCTATTTGACTTATAGAGGGACCTTGCTGAATGTAGCTTTACCATGAGAGTTGAGACAGAGTATGTTGTTTCAACAAAAGTAGTGGAAGTTTCAAATTTGAACTTTAATAAGAGTTATTTATGTTTGATGGTGTGCTATATATTCTTGGTTTTCGCAGGAATTTGATTTCTGTAACAAAACTTATAGAGTGTGGTTTTTCTATTTTATTTAATAATAAGTCAGTTATTATTAGTAGAAATGGATTAAATATATACAGGGGAAACTCCGAAAATAATATATATGTATTAAGGTCGTTAATGCATGAATCACTGTTTAATACTGAAAAGTTTAAGATTAAAAGATCTAAAACTAAACGGCAAACAATTTCTCACGATGATACATATTTATGGTAGCTTAGACTTGGTCACATTAACAATGACTGGATAGACAGACTAATTAAGAACGAAGTTTTAAATTAGCTGAAACTGGGTATTTTACCTGTCTGTGAATCCTGTCTAGAAGGTAAAATGACCAAGAGACCTTTTACTGGAAAAGGGATAAGAGCCCAAGAAATACTTGAGCTAATACATTCGAACATTTGCAGACCGATGAATGTAAAAGCCCGAGGTGGTTTTGAATACTTCATCACTTTCATTGATGATTATTCCAGATATGGGTATGTTTACCTAATGCAGTACATGTCAAATACATTTGAAAAGTTCAAATAGTATCGTTCTAAGGTTGAGAACCAGTTAGGTAAAAGCATCAAAATTCTATGATTAGATCGTGGAAGAGAATACCTTGATAGAGATTTCGAGGAATTCTTAGTTGAGCATGGAATTATTTCACAGCTCATAGCATCTGGAACACCACAACAGAATGGTGTTGCAGAAAGGAGAAATCGGACCCTACTAGACATGATGAGATCAATGTTTAGTTATAGCACGATACCTAGTTCATTTTGGGGGCATACATTGCAAACTATAATGTATATCCTGAATGTAGTTCCTTCTAAGTCTATTCCTAAGACTCCATTAGAGTTGTGGAATGGTCGTAAAGCTAGTTTGTGACATTTCCGCATATGGGGGTGTCCAACACATGTGCTAAAGAACAATACTAAGTTGGAACCACATTCACAGGTGTCCCTATTTGTAGGCTATCCTAAGGAAACTATGGGTGGATTCTTTTATAGTCTAGAAGATAATAAAGAATTTGTGTCGACAAATGCTACATTTCTTGAGGAAGACTATATGAGAGAGTTCAAACCTCGAAGTAAAATGTTACTTGAGGAGTTACTTACCAGTACGACCAGTACACCATTGTTAAATATTGACAAAGACATAACATCTTCTACATCTGAAAGTCAGATGCAAGTTTATCAGGATACCATAACACCTAGACATAGTGGGAGGGTTGTAAGACAACCTAAATGCTATCTAGGAAATGGATAGGTGCATGTAGTGGCATCATGTAATGGTATAGATGATCCATTGACCTATAGTAGTGCAATAGAAGATAGTGATAAAGAGGAATGGCTCAAAGCCATGAACCTCGAGATGGAGTCTATGTACTCTAACTCAGTCTGGGAACTTGTAAACCAATCTGATGGAGTAAAACCCATAGGTTGCAAGTAGATCTACAAGAGAAAAAAGGAATAGATTGGAAATTATAGACTTTCAAGGCTAGGCTAGTGGCAAAGGTTTATACCCAAAAGGAGGGAGTTGACTATGAAGAAACTTTCTCGTCAGTAGCTACGCTTAAATCCATCAGGATTCTTCTTTCCATTCCCGCATATTATGACTATGAGATTTGGCAAATGGATGTCAAGACTGCATTCTTTAATGGTAATCTTGATGAGAGTATCTATATGGTATAACCAGAGGGGTTCATTACCCAAGGTCAAGAGTAAAAGGTTTGCAATTTCCAAAGGTCCATTTATGGACTTAAGGAAGCATCTAGATCATGGAACATAAGGTTTGATACTACGATCAAGTCTTATAACTTTGAACAGAATATCGATGAGCCTTGTGTCTATAAGCGTATCATTGATGGTATAATAGTCTTCCTTGTGTTATACATCGATGATATTTTACTCATTGGGAATGATGTAAAGATATTATCGGACGTGAAAATCTAGCTAGCTAACCAATTCCAAATGACAGATTTGGGAGAGGCAAGTTATGTACTTGGAATCCAAGTCATTCAGGATCGCAAGAAATGACTGTTAGTAATGTCTCAAACATCCTATATCGACAATATTCTTGTATGATTTGGTGTGCAGAATCCCAAGAAAGTTAATTTGCCTTTCAGGCATGGAATTCTTTTGTCTAAGAAACAGTCTCTTAAGACACCTCAAGGAGTCGAGGAGATGAGACATATACTATATGCTTCAGCAGTTGGAAGTCTTATGTATGTTATGTTATACACGAGACCGGACATCTATTTTGTAGTGGAAGTAGTCAGTAGGTTTCAATCCAACCGGGGATTAGATTATTGGGTAGCGGTGAAACATATTCTCAAGTATATTCGGAGAACAAGAAATTATACGCTTGTATATACAAGTCAGGATGTGATTTTGAGAGGATATACTAACTGTGATTTTCAGACAGATGTCGATTCTAGGAATCAACATATGGATCAGTGTTCACCCTATGTGGTGGGACTATAGTATGGAGGAGCATAAAGCAATCTTGTATTACTGACTCCACCATGGATGCTGTGTTGGACAATTATGACCCATAGCATCACTATTTGTACAGATCATGGTGTTGTTGTATAAATTAACTATGTGACAAAGGAAATTGCCATTTTATCATTTGTAATTGGATTACCTAGATGTATAAATGATAAAAGGTCCATATGATTAGTTCCGAATTGAGATGATATGAGACAGTATCAATCCACGAAGGTTTAATCATTAAATATCCCTAGTCGGAGTATTATCGAGATTGGACATCGATAATGCGTAAAACACTAGTATTACACTTGTGCGCGTTGTGGGAGCATAACATCATAGTTCTCATATATTTGGGTATAGGATACTCATGCAAGTGTAATAGGAGGTTGTGTTTCCCGATGGTACAGGAATAGCTTCGCTCTGGATAGACCCCTCGGAATTCCATTGGTAGTATGACTATGTGTCTATGGAAGTCCGAATCAGGGTATGTGTATTTGGTCTTAACCTGAGACTTTCACCGCTAATACTTGCGACAATCAATATACTTTGGTTTTGGTCGTCCAGGGCTTTAACAGGTTCTGTGTACGCCTCTTCTGGGTATATTGAGAATCGTAGTGTATTGGGTGTGATGTCAAGACAGAAGTATCACTCTAGTCATAGTGGATATGATGATCACATAGGATACGAAACTGGTGGTCTTATGTACTGCAGTCATCGGGATAATATGACTAGGTCATGATTATCCAATTATAGAGACTAGTTACCAGAGATCCGATATGTGCTTCATACGGGGCAGACACAATTCCAGCCCCAGGCCTAGCACGTGACATCCGATGCTGGATCGAAATACGTAATACTACGTATACTACGCCTGATATAGATCACATATTCCTTTAAGAATATTTCTGGAGAATTGGGTAGGCATGGTGCTTTGCTAGAAGTAAACCATGTCTTGTAAATCGGTAAAAACGTAGTACTAGGTACGTACGTGTTCGGATAGTCCGATGACCGAATTTACTGCCAACACATCCAGGGATCTCATGGGTCGCTTCCCGAAGATTCACCGATGACGTATGACTCGCACTTTATTAATCTAGGATTAATTATAAGAGAGAGAAAATTAATCTGGGATTAATTACAGAGATATTTTATCTGGGATAAAATATTAATTAAAGAGAGAAAATGATTAATTTGAAATTAATCGATAAAATAATATATTCGATATATTATACGAAATTGGATTTCGACGCGGAATTAAAATTAGATTTTAATTCGGCGAACGAGTTAATTTAGAATTAATTCGCTTGCGATGTGAATAGTAATTTTGCTAGGCATAATTATTTAATTAAATTTGTTTTAATTACGTCGCAATAGAAAATTCGTTAATTCGGAATTAGCGAACCCGAGCCCGGGAGTGTTAGCGGGCCCACTCGCCTTTCGAATTCAAGTGCGGCCCATAAGTCACATCACGTGTCACATCACTTGTCAATCATGTGATAGATGTCTTGTCACTTTGAGTGATTGACAACCAGTCACTATTCATGAGTGATGTGAGTAGTTGGAAGGCATTAATTGCAAAATTTGGCTCCAAATTTTGGTTTGACTTTTTGAAAGCCTAATTCCAAAAATTGGTAACACTTTTGGATAAGTTCATTTTAGGTTTTGGAAACCAAAAGACAACCAACAAACTTCCTCCTCTCTCTCTCTCCCTCAATCAGCCAAGGGCCAAACTTCTTCTTTCTCCATTTTCTTGGCTAGGCCGAAAATAACAAGAAGAATAAACTAGGAAGATTTGTGGCAAATCTTTCCAATGCTAGTACATAAAGGGTCATCCAAGGCGATAGGGAAACAAACTCATGAGCATGGAATCACAATACAAAGCTTAGAGCTTGGAGATCCATCCATGGAGTTGACCGAAAATCACAAGGAGCACAAAAATGGAGAATGCCGAGAGCTTCTTCAAGGGAGCAAAAAGTTTTTGTTCTACGCATCGCAAAGCCGTTCAATATAAGTATGATTCCGCCATTATTCTTTGAGTATTCACACATGTTTCATTGCTTGAAATTGATCCCGGGACTATAGTAGAAACCCAACAATCAGAGCCATTTTGAGCATGAAATTTGATTAGGGTAAAATTTGGGTAAATTGAATTTGAGCATGTTTGAGTGAAATTCCTTGTTTAAGCATGCTTGTTAATGGATGACATGGAGTTTTTTGTGATCAATTTTGTGAAAAATGGATTGGATCAAATTTTCCCCAAAAATGTAGGCTTGGCCGAATATGGTGTGTGCCCTAATGTCATGGTATTTTTTGATTTTGATCATTGGATGAGTTGGGGAAATGTTGATTTGAGATTTAATTGGATTGAATTTTGAATTGGACAAAAATTCCCCAATTGCCGTGAATGATGTAGCATGGAAAATGATTGATTTTTTATTCAAATGTGTTGGACATGTTTTGATGATAATAAGCATAATTAATAATGTAAATTGATGTTTTGGAAATATTAATTTGGTTAATTAATTATGGCATACACTTTAGGTTAATTAAATTATGAAATTTGGAATTTTGGCAATTTAATTAATTGGGCCAAATTTGGAATTGGGCATGTAAAGTTGTAATTGGGCTTAATGGGCTTGGTTGGGCCAAGTTTGGTTTAGGCTAATTGGTTGGATCCAATTGGGCCCAAAACCATATCAATAAAGTCCAATTATGACTTACTGGACCTTTAACTTTAATTGGGCCTAAATTGGTTTCTTGGCAAATAAGGGTGATTCCTTAAATGGGCATTGGTATTTGGGTTTGACCCATATTGACCAAAATTCCATGCCTTTAGAAATTAATTGAAAGCCCATTGACTTTAAATTAAATTGACATTGGATGTTAATTGGGCTTTGAGACCCGTAACGATTAGATTTGGAATCTAAGTCGTAAAGGCACATTAAAAAGTGTAATTATTTAATTTAGAATTAAATATAGAATTAGTATTAAATACAAATTAAATTGGATTTAATATTGTAGTTTAATATAATTCATGAATTCGTGAATTCGTACTTTGAGTACTTATTCTTAAAACGAGTTGGACTCGCGCAAAATCAAATCGTTGTTTGAACATTGGATGGTCATTAATTTTCAGATTAATTAATTGGATTAGATTGATTGATAACATTCTTGTGTGAATATGGATGCGATGTATGAATAATGTATATCGGATGGATATTAGATGGGTGAGGGCAATTTTGGAAATTGTTGTAATAAATTTAGAATTTATTTAATTGGACCTGCGTGTCCAGCCTATTACCTCTTGATTCTTTGTATTTCTCTTCTCACCTATTCCCCTCAATGTAAATGAGGTTTCTTTAGAAGTGTTATGTAATCGGGTAGAAGTAATATTTGTGCTAGCGGGAGGAGAGGAAAGAGAGATTTGTTCTAGGAACAATGTGTTTAAATATCGATCCGCATATCATTATTATTTTATTTACGCGCCTTATTATGCTTTTAGAATGCATGCTTAAGGGTGTATGATGATGAGACCTTAACAAAGATAATAAATTGGTTGCCAATTTATGCGAAAAACCCTCAAATATATTAAGCGTTTTTTTCCTTCCATTGAGTGATTCTTACTCAAGATCCAAGACTGGCATGGTTTGTTGGCCAAAGTCAAGACCTTTGTCCGTCGCGGATGTGTTTGAATCATGAAAGCTTTGTTCCATATCGGTGTCTTGTCCAAGTTGTGATTTGTTGGCCAAAGTCAAGATCACTTATTGTCCATCGACATTGATTACGAAGCTTTCCATAGTCAATGGGTTCCGCTTAACTGGGATCACTAAGTTTGTTGTGCTAAAGCCAAGGCTTAGTTGATTCAGAGGAAAAAGTTTAGGGAATATATTGGATATATTGGCATATATAAGATATATGTTTCGGACTTGGATGTCCACCTATCGGATCTAGGAATTGGATGGGATCCAATTGATCTTAGAGATCTACCTAGTTAATTATCATACAATTTGTTGGCCAAAGTCAAGATTGTGTGTTATTTAACGGGATCCTAGCCCACTAGGAAACAAGGTTCCCCGAGTACTCCACAGAGGGTTAGAGGCTCGCTGAAAAATAGTGGGAGGCAAGTATTAAATTTGCAATATTCGTTTAGTTACTTGCCAATACGTGCTCATTTCATTTTTCGTCAATATAAATTAATATATTAGTTGGACTAATATTTAATCGTTTTTTTAATTAAACTGTTGGACTGTATTCAAACTACTTCAATTAATAGTTGATTTTATAATTGGATTATAGTAATCAAATAATTAAATTTAACCAATTAAATTATAGTTGATTATATAGTGAGACTATGGTAATCATTATATTTAATAGTACCAGAAATCGTTGATTGAATAGTTTGAGTGAACCATACATAGTTTGGCTGTAGGACACTTGAGTGATTGGCTATAGGCCAAGTGGGAGATTGTTGGACAATTATGACCCATAGCATCACTATTTGTGCAGATCATGGTGTTGTTGTACAAATTAACTATGTGACAAAGGAAATTGCCCTTTTATCATTTGTAATTGGATTATCTAGATGTATAAATGATAAAAGGTCCATATGATTAGTTCCAGATTGAGATGATATGAGACAGTATCAATCCATGAAGGTTTAATCATTAAATATCCCTAGTCGGAGTATTATCGAGATTGGACATCGATAATGCGTAAAAGACTAGTATTACACTTGTGCGCGTTGTGGGAGTATAACGTCATAGTTCTCATATATTTGGGTATATGATACTCATGCAAGTGTAATAAGAGGTTGTGTTTCCCGATGGTATGGGAACAGCTTCGCTCTGGATAGACCCCTCGGAATTCCATTGGTAGTATGACTATGTGTATATGGAAGTCCGAATCAGGGTAGGTGTATTTGGTCTAAACCTGAGACTTTCCCCGCTAATACTTGCGACAATCAATATACTTTGTTTTGGTCGTCCAGGGCTTTAACAGGTTCTGTGTACGCCTCTTCTCGGTATATTGGGAATCGTAGTGTATTGGGTGTGATGTCAAGACGGAAGTATCACTCCAGTCATAGTGGAGATGATGATCACGTATGATACGAAACTGGTGCTCTTATGTACTGCAGTCATCGGGATAATATGACTAGGTCATGATTATCCGATTATAGAGACTAGTTACCAGAGATCCGATATGTACTTCGTAAGGGGCAGACACAATTCCAACCACAGGCCTAGCACGTGACATCCGATGCTGGATCGAAATACGCAATACTACGTATACTACGCCTGATATATAGATCACATATCCTATAAGAATATTTCTGGAGAATTGGGTAGGCACGGTGCTTTGCTAAAAGCCAACCATGTCTTGTAAATTGGTAAAAACGTAGTACTAGGTACGTACGTGTTCGGATAGTTCGACGACCGGATTTACTACCAACATATCCGGGGATCTCATGGGTCGCTTCCCGAGATTCACCGATGACATATGACTCGCACTTTATTAATCTGGGATTAATTATAAGAGAGAAAATTAATCTGGGATAATTACGGAGATATTTTATCTGGGATAAAATATTAATTAAAGAGAGAAAATGATTAATTTGGAATTAATCGATAAAATAATATTCGATATATTATACGAAATTGGATTTCGACGTGGAATTAAAATTATATTTTAATTCGGGCGAACGAGTTAATTTATAATTAATTCGCTTGCGATGTGAATAGTAATTTTGCTAGGCATAATTATTTAATTAAATTTGATTTAATTACGTCGCAACAGAAAATTCGTTAATTTGGAATTAGCGAACCCAAGCCCGGGAGTGTTTGCGGGCCCACTCGCATTTCGAATTCAAGTACGGCCCACAAGTCATATCACGTGTCATATCACTTGTCAATCATGTGATGGATGTCTTGTCACTTCGAGTGATTAACAACCAGTCACTATTAATGAGTGATGTGAGTAGTTGGAAGGCATTAATTGCAAAATTTGGCTCCAAATTTTGGTTTGACTTTTTGAAAGCCTAATACCAAATATTTGGTAACACTTTTGGATAAGTTCATTTTAGGTTTTGGAAACCAATAGACAACCAACACACTTCCTCCTCTCTCTCTCTCCCTCAATCGGCCAAGGGCCAAACTTCTTCTTTCTCCATTTTCTTGGCTAGGCCGAAAATAACAAGAAGAATAAACTAGGAAGATTTGTGGCAAATCTTTCCAATGCTAGCACATGAAGGGTCATCCAAGGTGATAGGGAAACAAACTCATGAGCATGGAATCACAATACAAAGCTTGGAGCTTGGAGATCCATCCATGGAGTTGACCGAAAATCACAAGGAGCACAAAAAGGGAGAATGCCAAGAGCTTCTTCAAGGGAGCAAAAAGTTTTTGTTCTACGCATCGCAAAGCCATTCAATGTAAGTATGATTCCACCATTCTTCTTTGAGTATTCATACATGTTTCATTGCTTGAAATTGATCCCGGGACTATAGTAGAAACCCAACAGGCTGAATATGTAGCAGCTTGTGAAACAGCTAAGGAAGCAATCTGGCTCCGTAATTTCTTGGTAGATCTGGAAGTTGTTCTAGATATGGATAAACCACTCACACTTTATTGCGATAATAGTGGTGCAGTGGCGAATTCCAAAGGACCAAGAAGCCACAAGAGGGGTAATCATATTGAGAGGAAATATCACCTCATCAGGGAGATAGTGTAGAGAAGAGATGTCGATGTCACGCAGATTCCATCAGCAGACAACCTGGATGATCCGTTTACAAAGACCTTATCGGCTAAAGTGTTTGAAGGTCACCTAAAGGGTTTAGGATTACATGACATGTCCCATTTGCTTTAGCCCAAGTTGGAGATTGTTGGGATTTATGTCATAGAGCTTCATGTATTGAAAATGGTTTTGATTAATGTAATAATAATAAATGCATTCTTCATTTTATCAAAGTTGTTTGATTTATATCGCATATTATCCAATTGTCTTGTTTACCTTGATTATTCTTGTACCTTCAGACTTAGTGTATGTTTGATGCATAAGAGGATTTAAGTCTGGAGTTAGTAATCTAAATAGTCCATAGAGAGCAAACAAAGAGGGTACATTTTTTGGGGTTTATCTATAGTTGTGATCCATTCCATACCCATATGACGACCATGATCCGGGATTGTTTGTAGTGACATGGGAATAGAGGCACCTTGTATGATGAGATCATATAAGGCTGGACTCATATAAATACAATCGTTTAATATCCGTTAACCGAAGAAATTCATTTTATCTAATAGATGGTCATATATGGATTTAATCTTAATCCTGAGTGTACTACGAACTTCTACGTGACAGGCTATGTCCTTTGATTTACTATGGTGAGGTTGGAGTTTCATTCCTAGCCAATAACTACGTATTTTGGGGACATGGTTTGGTGTGTAGCTGGGAACATTTTACATAGATATGGAATTCACTCATTCTTACAGGAAGCAGAAGAATTTCTCTTTTTAGAGTTGATTCAGGACTTGAACAATTTGAGTGCTCAACTTTTCTATTGCGAATAGAAAGTTTTATATTCATAATTGTTATGAATTAATTGTTCATTATAGAATCAAAGGTGGTTAAGAAACAAAATATTTAGAGTGGTTTAACGGACTTTTGACCCGGCTCTATTTATGAGATATCCGTGAAGGGCTATATCCATATGTAATGACTATATCGATGGACACCGAAGTTGTTCTGTTTATTTTATCCATCTATGGTAACGAGAGTTCAACTTCGAGTTTTTAGTGGAATAACGCGATGTTAATAATTCGCAATATTTGATTAAAGAGTTTAATTAATATTTCAGAATTATTGGAGCTCGGAACCGTAGGTCCATTTGGTCCCCGTGCTAGCTCGATTAACTATAGCAAACCTAATATAATTAGATTGTCTAATTATATGCTCACATTATATATATATATATATATTATTAATGAGATTAATAATATTTATTATCACAAATGAAAACTATGTTAAATTAGTTTAACTTAATGTTGTCTAGAAGTTGTTGATTATGGGATAATCAAGTTATTAATAATTATGAGATAATTACTGCAACATGATTGAAGGTAATTTAATCATTATTAAGATAGTGATTTTTATTTACCTTGGAGACAAAGCCATATTGCTAATGCATTTTATGCTTCAGTATGGCCTCAACATTTATGTGTTTGCCATTGAAAGCAATCATTATATGCTTAATGACAAAGTATTTGTCTTTAGCTTATCATTTCTTATGCTTTGGTATGGAATTCACACTTTTGTGGTGGCCATTGTAAGAAAGCATTAGATGATTAATGATAAGGTTAGTTGGCTTGTGTAAGAGAATATAAACTCTACCATTTCTCTCACTTCTAAGGTTAACACTTTGCATTCATTCACACAAGTATTGTGAGAATGAAAATAGAGAAGACGTTCAAACATTCACAAGTGTTGCGAGAGTGTTTGAAATTTCAAAAAGCCAAACACCATTGTGACATCTTAATTCTCTAAATAGTTTAGAGGTTTGATCTTTGTTAGTGAATCTGACACTTCGGTTTTTTGGTTTGGAGTCATAGTTCGGAAGATCAAGTGGTTGATCCAAGCGTTGGACATTAAAGGATTGATTTCGGCTACTACAAAAAAGGGAGAAGGCAAAGAAAGTTTTAAAGATCCATACCAGAGCCGGTGCCACCACAAGCAACTTCCACTGTGCTAAGGAAAGTCGTTTCCTACAGTGTGGATGTCACGATGCTCAAAACTTGATGTCTTGATGCGGATCATGAAAATACCCATTTTGTTTGCTTTTTATGGACTATTTTAGTTTACTAACTTCATACTTAAATCCTATTTTGCATGACAGTCATACATTAACTCTGAAGGCACATGAGTAATCTAGGGTAATCAAGATAATTTACCATATGTGATATTAAATAAACACTTTGATAAATGTATAATACATCATTATATTTCATAAAATATATTATCATTTACATTACATAATGCTCTAGGGCATATATCCCAACAATCGCCCACTTGCATTAGAGAAAATTGGACATGTCACGTAATCCTAGACCATCAAGGTGACCTTCAAACACTTTAGCCAGTAAGGTCTTTGTAAACGGATCAGCCAGGTTCTCTGCCGATGCAATCTTTGTAACAAAAACTTCTCCTCTTTGTACTATCTCCCTGATGAGATGATATTTCCTCTTTATATGGTTTCCCCTCTTGTGGGTTCTTGGTTCCTTTGAATTTGCCACTGCACCACTATTATCGCAATAAAGTGTGAGTAGTTTATCCATATCTGGAATATCTTCCAGATCTCCCAAGAACTTACGGAGCCAGATTGCTTCCTTAGTGGCTTCACAAGCTGCTACATACTCAGCCTCCTTGGTGGAATCAACAATACAAGATTGCTTTATACTTTGCCATACTATAGCCCCACCACCTAGGGTAAACACTGATCCAGATATTGATTTCCTAGAATCGACATCCGTCTGAAAATTAGAGTTCAAATATCCTCTTAGGATCATATCCTCACCAGAATACACAAGCATATAATATCTCATTCTCTTAAAATACTTGAGAATGTGTTTCACAGCCACCCAATGATCTAATCCTGGGTTAGAGTGAAACCTACTGACTACTCCCACTATAAAGCAGATGTACGGTCTCATGCATAACATAGCTAGCATATAAGAGACTACCAACTACTGAGGCATATGGATATGTCTCATTTCCTAAACTCTTTAAGGTGTCTTAGGAGAATGTTCCTTTGAAAAATGAATTCAATGTCGATAACGAAAATTACCTTTCGTGGAATTTTGTATCCCAAATCGCACAAGAATATAATCAATGTAGGATACCTGAGACATAGTGAATAGTCATTTCTTACGATCCCGAAGTATCTGGATCCCAAGAACATAACTGGCCTCTCGTAAATCCTTCATTTGGAATTGGTTAGCTCGCCAGGTTTTCACATCCGATAATATCTTTACATCATTCCCAATGAGTAAAATATCATTAATGTATAAAACAAGAAAAACTACATTCCCTTCAATGACGCACTTTTATACACAAGGCTCATCAACATTCTGCTCAAAGTCATAAGACTTGATTGTGGTATCAAATCTTATGTTCCAAGATTGAGATGCTTGCTTGAGTTTAGAAATGGTCCTTTGCAGCTTACAAATCTTTTGCTCTTGATCTTGGGCTATGAACCCCTCTGGTTGTACCATATAGATACACTCATCAAGATTTCCATTCAAGAATGTAGTCTTGACATCCATTTGCCAAATCTCATAGTCATAATATGCGGCAATGGATAGAATAGTGTAGATGGATTTTAACATGGCTACTAGCGAGAAAGTTTCTCCATAGTCAACTCCCTCTTTCTAGGTATAACCCTTGGAAACTAGCCTAGCCTTGAAGGTCTCTACCTTCCCATCAACTCCTCTTTTTCTCTTGTAGATCCACTTGCAACCTATAGGTTTTACCCCCATCAGGTTGGTCTACAAGTTCCCAGACTGAGTTGGAGTACATCGACTCCATCTCTTGATTCATGGGTTTGAGCCATTCCTCTTTATCAGAATCATCTATTTCACCACGATAGGTCAATGGATCATCTACACCATCGTTGGAGGTGACAATTTGTGCCTCTCCAACTCCAAGATAGCGATCAAGTTGTCATACAACCCTACCACTACATCTAGGTGGTAGATAATTCTAACGAACTTGCATCTGACACTCAGATATCGAAGGTGCTATGTGTTTGTCAACTGTCATTGATGATGCTGTTCTGATCGAACCAGCAAGTAACTACTCGAGTAACACTTTACTTCGAGGTTTGAACTCCCTCATATAGTCGTCCTAAAGAATTGTAGCGTTTTTCGATACATACATTTTGTTATCATCAGGACTATAGAAGAATCCACTCTTAGTCTCCTTAGGATAGCCTACAAATAGGCATATATGTGAACGCGACTCCAACTTTATTGTCTTATTCTTCAGCACATGTGATGGACACCCCCATATGCGAAACTGTCGAAAACTAATTTCCCGGCCAATCCACAACTCTAAGGGTAGAAACAGACTTAGATGGAACTACATTAAGGATATGCATTGCAGTTTACAGTGCATATCCTTAGAATGAACTAGGTAGTGAGCTATAACTAAACATAGATCTCATCATGTCTAGTAGGGTCCGATTTCTCCTTTTTGCAACACCATTTTGCTGTGGTGTTCCAGGTGTTGTGAGCTACGATATTATCCCATGCTCAACTAAGAATTCCTCAAAATCTATGTCAAGGTATTCTCCTGCACGATCTGATCGTAGAGTTTCTTACTTGTGCTGCATTAGGTAAACATACCCATATCTTGAATAATCATCAATAAATGTGACGAAGTATTCATAACCACCTCAGCCTCTTACATTCATCAATTTGCAAACGTCTGAATGTATTAGCTCAAGTGGTTGATTGAATCTTATACCTTTTCCAGTAAAAGGTCTCTTGGTTATTTTTTCATTCTAAATAGGATTCGCAAACTGGTTAAGTTCCAAGCTTTAACTAGTTTAAGGCTCATTTCTTTATCAACCTATCTATCCAGTCAAGGCTGATATGACCAAGTCTAAGATTCCACAGATATGTGTCATCATGAGAAATCTTTTACTGTTTTGTTTTAAGTTTGTCAACCCTAAACATTTCAATGTTGAGCAGTGACATATGTGTTAACGGTCTTAAACATACAAGTTATTTTATGAGCTTCTTGTGCATATGGTTAATCCATTTCTACTAATAATAACAAAATACTATTAAAAGAAACTGAAAAACCATCATCCAAAGGTTTGGAAACAGAAATCAAATTCCTACAAAAACTAGGAATGAATAACACATTATTCAAATTTAAATAACTATTATTTGAAAAACTCAAACTAGAAACTCTCACTGCTCTTGCTGAAACGACATCCCCTTTCCCAACCCTCATGGTGTAGTCATCTTCAGCAAGGTCCATTGAGTTGTAAATGTATCACTATTTCCCACTCATAAGACCTAATATTTTTTATAATTTCTCAGGTTTCATGGACGTTTTGATGTCTTTTGTGTAGTTTTGTAGATAAAGAAAGTTTGGGAAGCATTGGAAGCAAATCGGGGCTAAAACAGTGAAAAACGGACAAAAATGGGCAAAATGGTAAATTGGACACCGCGACGAGCAAGCCTTCCTAAGTCACGTCCGCTAACGTGCGCCGAGTCCTGCTAAAATACGCCAGGACACGTGTCAAAATCTGAGAAGTTTGCTAAAATGCACCGGATGCTAACCTGCGCCTGCCACGTGTCAACATCACAGCAAATTATGCTAACATACACCGTGCCATGTGTCATAATCATATGGTTCTGACAATCCACATGCCACATGTCATCATCTTATTAGACCGTATTAACCACGTGCCAAGTGTCAACCACATGTCGGTCTACGTGTTAGGCACGTGTCGTCCATGTTAGCCGCATACCGAGTCAACATCACACGTGTCAGCCACGTCAGCATCAGCGAATAACCTTACGCCACGTGTCAACACAAAATTGGACCAAACAAGCAGCATGCCACATGTCAGAATTTTATTGGGCCGACAGATTCTGCGTGCCACGTCAGCAGTCAATAGTCAAAAGTGAGTCTTCTCTGCGTGCCAGCTCAGGCGTCGCGATGCGCACAGAAAGTTGTGCGTCGTGTCGCGTGAAGAAAAATTTGTCTATAAATTGAGCTCAATTCCATTTCATTTGCTTCATGCTTTCCTTAGGTTTCTGTAAGGAATTTAAGTATTGCATCTTGTTTGTTTATTTTTTGTAATTTAAATTATGTATTTTTATTTTCAGTAATAGTAGTAGTTTCTTTTTCTTTTCTTTTCTTTTATGTTTAGTAGTTAAATTTCTGCTGGGGAAAGGGTGAAACTTTTATAATATAGTTTAGATTAATATCCCTTAATTATAATATGGAAATTATAGTTCAAACTAAGAGGTTTACCACCTTAATGGCTGGTTTTATTTATTTGACATAAAGTGACACACCTATATGCCCGATCTTTAAGTGATAGATGATTACCGCCTACATAGCTGGTTTATGGACAAATGATAACACTGCATTTATAATCGGTTGGACTTAATTTAAAATCTGACTTAATGAGGATACCGTCTATATTGTCAGTTGGTAATATCACAGATAATTTCAATATTATAATAAAGGAGATTTCTAAATTAGAAATAGTAAATGTGGATCCTCTAACCCCAACATTTTATTTTTATTCTAGGGAAGTGATGAAACACAATATTATCATGCTTAATAATTGATTTAATTATATTATGGATAATTCTTTAGTTTTTTTATTAGATCTTAAGCTTAATGCTTCTTGTTGCCTGATTACCAATAATATTGATTTGGTAAACTTAAAAAGATCTTGGAAAAAGGATTTTAGTTTTCAGCCTTAGATTCAATAGCCCACGATCTTCCTTAAGGATAAATAACCATTTAATAGGTTTTCTTACATGATAGGAATATACCTGTCGTAGCCATAATTGGAACTTGAACTTAATGAATTCAGGTAACTTGGTTAACATAGATATATGATTAATTGGGTTATTTAGGTGTTGCATCTGACCATCGGAAGAAGCTTTTGCATATTTTCGTGTTTCAGGTTAGCAAACTGATTTATTACACATATATAAGATAATCAATTCTTCTTTAGGATAATATTGTGTGGAATCACAACCCTAGATATTTGAGTCTTTTTGTTTATTTTCCTTAGTATTTTCTTTTATGTCTTTATTTATTTTATTATTTTTTATCAAATCCACATTCAACCAAGCAATCAAATAATCATTCTCTTCTCCCTATAATTAGATACCTGTAAATAATAGTATCAATAATTAATAACAACAATAGGAATTAAGTCCTAATGGGATCGATATTTTTATACTACTTGAACGATACGTGCGCTTGCGTTATACGCTTGTGCTTACGCAGGTCAAGTTTTAGCGCCATTGCCGGGTACTTATTTTTCTTGAGTTATTAATTTTGAAGCTATCTAATTAACTTGTATCTAATTTTCTTTTATCAGTAATTTTTATTTCCTTCTTTTATTTTTCAGGTGGTTGACATAGATCTTTATTGGGAGATAGAAATATTATGAGCTTTACTAGAAAAAGATACACCCCAAATCAGGGAGCAACAGTCCGGTTTTCTGAGGCCTATTGTCCAGCCCAACAACTATCACTGCATGTCAGAAATAGCCAATACTACATTTGCTCAACAAAACACAATGGGGAGATGCAAGATATGTGACGGTAACCACCCGAGCATAAACCACTACTACAATTCAGGGTGGCAGAACTATCAGAGACCTTCATATAATGAACCTGCATATTTCTCTGACCAATATTTTCCATCTTATCCACCATCAACCTTCGATCTTCATCAAGAACCAGAACCATCAGAGGAAGATCAGTTGATTCACATGCTCAAAGATTGGCTCGAGGAATGGGAAGCTCAAATTGATGCACAATTTCATAGTTAAGGGGAATCCATACAGAGAATGACAGATCAAATCAGACAATTAAAAGAAAACATGAATTACATATCTCACGGAGCAGATGACAATGATGACGCCTTTGAGTACCAAGATTTTCACTATGACACTTTAGCAGAGGATGAGGCTGATCAGTATCAGGAATCTGAGGTATCAGTTCAGGAACCCGAACCAGCAAAGTCTTGATTTGATTTTTATTATTCTTCTGACTCTGATGAGTATCAAGAGATAGAGCTGTTCGTGCCAACAAAAATTGAGGATGAAATTTTATATCCTCAAAATGAAGATCTTGGAGCTTCCATTGCACAAATGTTTGAAGAAGATCTACTTGAGCCAGTCATATCAACTATAGAGGATGAAGACCTAAAATCTGACATCTCTTTACATCCTCTGGTTGATAGTTATGGAGCATGCATTTCACAAATGACAGATGAAGAACTGAATGCAGAAATTTTAAAATACATCTGTGAGGAAAATGTGGAACAAGATGCAGGACAAATGGAGAAGCAAATGACTGACCATATTGGAGATCTTATACATTCAGGAGAAACATCATTGTTTTGGGGAGTACGAATAAAAGACATCACCCAGAGGCTTGACAGAATGGAACTTCCATTTAAAGTCAACCACCATAGGAGACCTCCAAATTTTCTTTCCGGAATCATTGGAGCGACAAAGATTAAGAAGGTGGTACAAGCACTGAGTGAGACACTTTACCGTTGGAAGAGACCCTTCAAAAGCAACATTCATGGGATTGTCTTTAATCGGACATCCAAAACCACGCTGAAACCTCATTGACAGATGGATTTCAGTCACGTTTGGCTGAAAATGAAAAATTTAGCGCTAGTAGGGAGGCAACCCATGTAAATTTTTTATTTTCATTTAAATTTTTTATTTTTTTGTGTATACATGTTGTAAAGTTTTTAATTTTGTGTATTATTTTTGTAGGGAAAAGCACAAACGGAGCATTTAAGCAAAACAAGATAAGTGGAATGGTGTTTGGCAATCACAAAAATGAGAGCTAATTCATTAGTGATGGCTGAGTAAGGAATGGATTCCTGAGATGCATCCTAATGAATTTATACACCAAGCGAGTGGTGTATTGTGTACACAATTCCGTTGCCTTAATATTTGCTTTGATTTGTTTTTTCTGTTGTAATAATCTTTATTTTCACTGACATGATCTAGAATTTTTGACCTTTCACAATTTATTTTATTGTTTAAGCTAATAATCGTCCTTTGGAAGATACTAGTGTTATTATTACTCACCCTTTTCAGGTGCTATAAATTCAACTCATCATTGCACTTTTGAAGCCATCCAGATTTGAGAAGGAAATAAAAAAAATGGAAGCCACTTCAAGAAGACCAGTTGTAACTATCTGTGTGTTTTGCGGTACAAGTGCTAGTTCTAAACCAGAGTTCGTTGCAGCAGCACAAAAATTAGGTAGAGTCATAGCTGAAAGAAATATGCACCTAGTATATGGCGGTGGCAATCTTGGACTAATGGGGATAGTTTCAAGGGATGTACAGGAGTGAGGCAGTCAAGTCTTGGGTATCATCCCAAAACCCTTGGCATAGGCGAATCTTATAGGACCATCAAAAAGAGACGAACTTATTGTGCCAAGTTTGTCTAAAAGACTGGTCGAAATGATTAACCGTGCAGATGCTTTTATTGCTTTGCCAAGTGGCTTGGGTACGATGGAGGAAATCTTTACAGTACTATCTTGGGCGAATTTAAACATACACTAGAAACCGATTGGACTATTTAACGCTGATGGATTTTATGATTTTCTTTGTGTTTTTCTTGATGATGCCCGGAGAAATGGGTTCGTGTCAAAACCTGTAAAAAGAACTCCTCTTCACTGCCAGAACTGCCAATGATTTAATTGACCAAATCTTAGCCTTTGAACCACAAATTGACTCAATCATTTCCAAGATAATCTGGTCTGATAATGATCGTGGAAAGAAGCGTCAGATAAATCTGGATCTTAACCTTTAATTGATATATTTAGATGTAGAATATCAGCTAATCAGGTACTATCTTCTAAACTCATCTTCTACTTTTTAAGGCATTTGGGACAATGTCTAATTTCGGTTTGGGGGAGGGGAATAGTTGACTAGTATCTGGTTTTTATTGTGTTATTTTTATTTGATTTTTAGTCAAAATTTTTTGAAATAATTCAAAAATTAAAAAATATTTTGTGTTTTTGTGTTTTAATTTGATTAATCAGGTGGAATTGCTGTGAGATAGCTGTGTCAGGAATTTCTACTCTTGTGACGTATCTCAACCTATTCGGAACAAGATAATTTTTGTTTATTTCCTTTTGAATTATTTAATTTGTAAATTCTTCATAAATTTGACTAAAATGGATCTTCATATGCTCAGTTGATAGGTATTATCAACATGCATAGTAACATACGAACATGAGTTGTATTTGATAAGTTTGTAATATTCAGTGCTCTAGTTTAATCGGAGGAAGCATCTAAAAAAGCGATGGAATACAAAAATAAAATTTTGTATATCAAAAATAAAACATCTGAGATCCAAGTAATTAAGTTTGTATGGGTGTTTTAACACCTAGTGCCCTAAAACCAACTGGTTTGGGAGTCACAGACCCAAAGCTCGCTACATAGATTAAAGATGTTATAAAAAAATATATATATGACTGAAATCCGAGTAATTAAGTCCGTAGGGGAGTCTTAACACCTAGTTCCCTAAAGCCAACTGGTTTGGGAGTCACTGACCCAAAGTTCATTACATGGATGGAAGATATTGTATATATATATATATATATATAAAATCAGAAAAAGTGTTCCATTGCTAAAGGTGTGAATTTTGATATGACTATAGGACAAAAATAATACCCTCTTTTCAACTACACTTGTGAATATTGTGCTCACAATTACTTGAATAATACCTTGTTAGTTGTGTGTATGAAGAATGGTAAAATTAATCGGAGAATTAACTTATTCGGTAATTTAGAATGAAAGAAAACAACTCTAAACTTGGATAAGAAGTTTCACCTATTTAGTCACTTACTCATTTATTCTCTTTTCTCTTGTCTTTTTACTTTTGTGTGCATTAGTTTCATTATCATTTTACTTTTAATAAATTAGTTTGACGTTTGTGGGTATCGTTGATGTAAGCCCTCACGAGATGACAACTCATCCACTAGAGACACCTAGGGGTTTAAAGGCTTGTTGAATACGCTAAATGGAATCGTGATCCCTACGAAAGTGGCTTGTTTAATTTTATTTTAAAGATGTCTATGTTATTTTATTTTGTTGTTTCGCTCGAAGACTAGCAAAATATTAGGTTTGAAGGTGTGATGAGTGGTAAATGTATCACTATTTCCCACTCATTTGACCTAATATTTTATATAGTTTCTCGGGTTTTATGAACGTTTTGATATTTTTTGTGTAGTTTTGCAGATAAATAAAGTTTGGGAAGCATTGGAAGCAAATCAGGGCTAAAATAGTGAAAAACAGACAAAAATGGGCAAAATTGTAATTTGGGCGTCACGACGCGCAAGTATTCCTGCGTTGCGACCGCTAATGTGCATCGAGTCCTACTAAAATGTGCCAGGACACGTGTGAAAATATGAGAAGTTTGCTAAAATGCGATGTTGCTAAAATGCGCCGTTAAAATACGTCGGATGCTAACCTGCGCCTGCCAAGTGTCAACATCACAGTAAATCATGCTAACATAAGTCGTGCCATATGTCATAATCATATGGTACCGACACTCTGCATGCCATGTGTCATCATCTTATTGGACCGCATTAACCGCGCTCCACATGTCGTCTACGTGATGTCCACATGTCATCCACGTCAACCGCATACCGAGTCAACATCACACTATCAGCCACCGTCAGCATCTACGAATCACCTTGCACCATGTGTCAACACATCATTTGACCAAACAAACCGTGTGCCACGTGTAGCAGTCACGGTCAAAAGTGAGTCTTCTCCGCGTGCCAGCTCAGACGTCGCGACGAGCGTAGAATCTTACGCGTCGCGACGCGTGAAGAAAAAAATTGTCTATAAATTGAACTCAATTCCGTTTCATTTGCTTCATGGTTTCCTTAGATTTTTGTAAGGAATTTAAGGATTACATCTTGTTGTTTATTTTTTGTAATTTAAGTTATGTATTTTTATTTTCAGTAATAGTTGTAGTTTGTTTTCTTTTGTTTTCTTTTATGTTTAGTAGTTAAATTTCTGCTAGGGGAAGGGTGAAACTTTTATTATTGTAGTTTAGATTAATCTCCCTTAATTATAATATGGAAATTATAATTCAAACTAAAAGGTTTACCGCCTTAATGACTGGTTTTATTTATTAGACATAAAGTGACACCGCCTATATGGCCAGTCTTTAGGTGACAGATGATTACCGCCTACATGGCTGGTTTATGGACAAAAGATAACACCGCCTTTATGGTCAGTTGGACTTAATTTAAAATCTGACTTAATGAAGATACCGCCTATATGGTCGGTTGGTAATATCACTGATAATTTCTATATTATAATAAGGGAGATTTCTAAATTAGAAATAGTAAAGGTGGATCCCCTAACCCTAGCATTTTATTTTTATTCGAGGGAAGTGATGAAACACAATATTAACATGCTTAATAATTGATTTATATTATGGGTAATTCTTTAGTTTTTTTATTGGATCTTAAGCTTAATGCTTTTTGTTGCCTGATCACCAATAAGATTGATTTGGTAAACTTAAAATGAACTTGGAAAAGGGATTTTAGGTTTCAGCCTTAGATTCAATAGCCCACAATCTTCCTTGAGGATAGATAACCCTTTAATAGATTTCCTTACAGGATAGGAATATACTTGTCGGGTGGGGGTAGCCATAATTGGAACTTGAACTTAATGAATTCAGGTAACTTGGTTAACATAGATATATGATTAATTGGGTTATTTGGGTGTTTGCATCTGACCATCGGAAGAGGCCTTTGCATATTTTCGTGTTCCAGGTTGGCAAAATGATTTATTACACATATATAAGAGAATCAATTTATCTTTAGGATAATATTGTGTAGAATCACAACCCTATATATTTGAGTCTTTTTGTTTATTTTCCTTAGCATTTTCTTTTGTGTCTTTATTTATTTTATTTATTTATCAAATCCACATTCAACCAACAAATCAAACAATCATTCTCTTCTCCCTATAATTAGATACCTGTAAATAAATAGTATCAATAATTAATAACAACAATAGGAATTAAGTCCTCATGGGATCGATATTTTTATACTATTTGAACGATACGTGCGCTTGTGTTATACACGTGTGATTACGCCAGTCCATAGACCAGCCATATAGGCGGTAATTATCTGTCACCTAAAGACCGGCCATATAGGCGGTGTCACTTTATGTCAAATAAATAAAACCAGCCATTAAGGCGGTATAACCTTTAATATATATATATATATATATATATATATAATATATATATATATATATATATATATATATATATTTTACAAATGAAATGGCTTGGTATTTATAGGCAAAGAAAAAAGCTTGCACCATTTTCTCCATCAATTTCTCCACCAAAAACTCCACAAAACAGTCCACCAAACTTCCCACAAACATGGCACCAAACATGGCACCAAACATGGCACAAAATACTCCACCAAGCATGCTTGCATGTTTGGTGGAAGTTTGACAAATTTTTATATTTTTGATAATGACTTTAGTAATTAAATATAACATAATTTCGGATTGTTCATCCATTTCGGTCATGAAAACTTCAGAATTCAAAATTCGTACAAACTTCAAAGTTGTAGATCTTTGAATCTTAAACTTGAATCACCTTAATCCGATATCGGAGTAAAAAGTTATGGCCAAAATACGAATATTGCGCAAAGTTGAAATTTCCGAAATTGTACTTCGTTAGAACACCATTTCAAGTTTCCAACCTCCAAAATCCAAATGTCAAGTCCAATTTTTGCCATTCTTTGTTCCATATTTCGTCCTGAATGATTCCATTGAATTTCAATTTTATTTTATCTGCAAAATAAACTAAAACACATTATAACGTTCATAAAACTCGAGAAACTATAAAAAATATTATGTAAAAGGGACGGTAAATAGTGATATATTTTCGCTCATCACACCCCCAAACCTAGAATTTTTCTAGTCCCCGAGAAAAATAACAAAATAAAATAAACAACTGAGACTAAATTAAACGAAGCCACTTTCGTAGGGATCACGGTTGCATTTAGCATATGCAACAAGCCTTTAAACCCCCATGTGTCCCTAGTGGACGAGTTGTAGTCTCGTGGGGCTTACAGGGACGATACCCACAAACGTCAAACTAATGCCCACAAAAGTAAAAAGATAATAAAACTGATGCACACAAAAGCAAAAAGACGAGAATAAAAGAGAATAAACAAGTTAGTGACTAAACAAGTGAAACTTCTTATCCAAGTTAATAGTTGTTTTCTTTCTTTCTAAATTACCAAATAAGTAAATTCTTTGATTATTTTTACCATTCTCCATACACACAACTTACAACGTATTAATCAAGTCATTATGCCCACAATATTCATAAGTGTAGTTGAAAAGAGAGTAATATTTTTGTCATAAAGTTATATTAGAATTCACATTTTTTTAGCAATGGAATATTTTTTTGATATTTTTATTTTGCATAAAATAAAGAAAGCAACATCTTCAATCCATGTAACGAGCTATGGGCCAGTGACTCTCAAACTAGTTGGCTTTAGGGCAATAGGTGTTAAGACACGCCTACAGACTTAATTACTCGGATTTCAGATGTTTCTTTTTATTTTTATAACACCTTTGATCCATATAGCGAGCTTTGGACCAATGACTCCCAAGCCAGTTGGCTTTAGGGCACTAGGTGTTAAAACTGTTGGATAATATGACCCATAGCGTCACTATTTGTACAGATCACGGTGTTGTTGTACAAATTAACTATGTGACAAGGAAATTGCACTCTCATCATTTGTGATTAGATCACCATAGATATATAAATGAAGAGAGGTCCATATGATTAGTTCCTGGATTGAGATGATATGAGACAGTATCAGTCCACGAAGGATTAATCATTACATATCCCTAGCCGGAGTATTATCGAGACAGGACATCGATAATGCGGAATAGGCTAGTATTGCACTTGTGCCCGTTGTGAGGGCACAACGGCATAGTTCTCATATATTTAAGTATTGGATACTTATGCAAGTGCGATAGGAGGTTGTGTTTCACCACCGATGGTACGGGAAACAGCTTCGCTCTGGATAGACCCCTCGGAATCCCATTGGTATTATGACTATGTGTCTATGGGAGGCCGAAATCAAGGTATGTGTGTATAGTCTTAACCTGAGACTTGCATCGCTAATACTTGCGATAATCGGTAGACTTTGGTCTGTTGGAAATTCTAATCCATGTCCCAAGATCAAAAGAGCAAACAAATATTATAATGAATGAACAATATTGAAGTATGGCGGAATCATACTCACAAAGATCGGAATACGGATGCGTTGATGAAATAAATTTTCTCCTTTGTGCAGTGAAGGTTTCGGCCAAGATGAGTGGGGAAGCTCCAAGCTTTCTTTGATCCTTCCAAGCTCAAGAATTAGTTTCCCATAACACCTTTTTATGATCCCTTGAAGGTGCTAGCCTTATATGTGATTTAATGTTCCAAACACACACACTTTCTTCAAGTTTTTGCAACAAAAACAGAAAAGGGAGAGGGCTGTGAACTTCACAGTTTCGGTCAAGAGGTGAGAGAGAAGGATGATGATTTTTGATTCAAAATCAATTTATATTTATGCCATAATATTTATTAAATTAATAATAAACTTATGACACAAATCATGCAATGGCTTAGAGTGTCAAACACTCAAACTCCATGCAAAACCATTGAGTGTATTGTACACTATCACCATGCAATGTATTAACAATTAAATAATGCATAAAATGACATGTGTCATGTGGGCCCCACACAACCCAAATGAAAGTGGGCCCACGCGTACTCACGCGTTCGGGTTCGATATTTCCGAAATACCGAACTTTCGTCGCGACGTTAATAAATCGAATTTAAATAAATAATTACGCCTAGCGAAATTATTATTTACGTCGCTAACGAATTAATTCTAAATTAACTCGTTTGCCCGAATTAAAATCTAATTTTAATTTCGCGTCGAAATCGAATTTCGATTATTATATCGAATATAATAATTTTACGATTAATTCTAAATTAATCGTTCTCTCTCTATCTATAGTACTTTATCCAAGATAAAGTCTCTCCGTAATTAATCCAAGATTAATCGAGTTTGAATCATACGTCATTGGTGAATCTTCGGGAAGCGACCCAAGAGATCTCTGGATATGTTGGCAGTAAATACGGCCGTCCGATTATCCGAACACGTACGTACCAAGTACTACGTTTTTACCGATTTACAAGACAAGGTTAGCCTCTAGCAAACGCCATGCCTACCCAATTCTCCAGAAATATTCTTATTGGAATATAAGATCTATAACAGGCGTAGTATACCGTAGTATAGTGTATACTGATCCAGTATCGGATGATCACATGTAAGGCCTGGGCTGGAGATGTGTCTGCCCCGTACGATACATATATCGGACATCAAGCAACTAGTCTCTTTGAATCGGATAATCCTGACCTTGTCATATTATCCCGATGGTTGCAACCATTATAGAGTACTAGTTCTGTATCCTGCGCGATCATCATCTCCATATGTCTAAAGTGATACTTCCGTCTTGACATCACACCCAATACACTACGATTCCCGATAAACCTAGAAGAGGTGTACACAGAACCTGTTAAAGCCCTGGACGACCAAACTAAAGTCTACCGATTGTCGCAAGTACTAGCGATGCAAGTCTCAGGTTAAGACCATATGCACCTACCCTGAAGCGGACTCCCATAGACACGCAGACATACTACCAATGGGATTCCGCGGGTCTGTCCAGAGCGAAGCTGTTTTCCGTACCATCGGTAAAACACAACCTCCTACCGCACTTGCATAAGTATCCAATACTCAAATATATGAGAACTATGCTGTTGTGCCCTCACAACACGCACAAGTGCAGTACTAGTCTATTCCGCATTATCGATGTCCAATCTCGATAATACTACGACTAGGGATATTTAATGATTAAACCTTTATGGATTGATACTGTCTCATATCATCTCAATCCGGAATTAATCATAGGGACTTTTACCATTTATATATCAAAGTAAATAAAGGATACAAAACGGTAAAAGGAAATTTCATTACTACATAGTTAATTTTGTACAATAATACAATATCATTTACAAAATAGTGACGCTATGGGTCATTACTGTCTAACAATCTCCCCTTTGGCCTATAGCCAGTCACTCAAGCATCTAATACCTGAACTATGTACATGTCGCTCAAACTTTTCCCGAGGAATAGCCTTCGTCAGCGGATCTGCAACATTATCCTCTGATGCGATCTTTTCGATCTTCACATCGCCACGATGTATGATCTCTCGAATCAGATGGAATCGTCGAAGAACATGTTTGGATCGTTGATGAGACCTTGGTTCCTTAGCCTGTGCTATAGCCCCGCTATTGTCACAATACAATGGAACGGGCTCAGCTGCTAACGGAACTACTCCTAATCCAATTAGGAATTTACGGATCCAAACTGCCTTTTGCTGCTTCAGCTGCTGCAATGTACTCCCGCTTCAGTTGTTGAAATCGGCAAGTATCTTGCTTGGAAGATTTCCAGCTCACTGCTGCTCGTTATTCAAACAAAATATGTACCACAGATTGCGACTTAAAGTCGTCTCTGTCGGGTTGGAAACTTGCATCGGTATACCCAGATACCTCAAGTTCTCCATCTCCATAGATTAAGAAAGCATCCTTAGTTCTGTTAAGATACTTAAGGATACTTTTAACCGCCATCCAGTGATCTTTACCTGGATCGGCCTGATATCGACTGCACATGCTCAAAGCATGGGACACATCAGGTCGTGTACATATCATGGCATACATGATCGATCCGACTGCCGAGGCGAACGGAGTCGACTCATGTTGTCTCTCTCATCTTGTGTTTTAGGACACATGTCCCTAGATAGATAGACGCCATGTGATATTGGTAACAGTCCCCTCTTGGACTGATCCATGTTGAATCTCTTCAACACTTTTATCAATATATGTACTATGGGAGAGTCCAAGTAGCTTTCTAGATCTATCCCGGTAGATCTTTATTCTAGAATAAAAGCTGCCCCTCCCAGATCTTTCATGGAGAATTTCAATGAAAGCCAAGCTTTCACCGACGTTAACATGGGAATGTCATTGCCGATAAAATACA
>SKCR01000908.1:0-28616 GCA_019454045.1 Zanthoxylum bungeanum
AATGCACTCAATGTTATTGCATGGAAATTGAGTGTTTTATACTCTAAGCCATTGCATGTTATGTGTCATAATTTTATTATTAATTTAATAAATTATGGCATAAATATAAATTGATTTTTGGTAAATCATTTGACAACTCAATACAAATTTTCTCTCTCAAATTTCTCTCTTCTCCTCACGAAATCTACAAAGTGTGGACTGTTTTTGGAAGCCAAAAACCGTGAGCTAAAGGGAAGCAAGAGTGGTTTCTCATGGTGAGAAATCAAGTGCTAGCACACTTACAAGTCTTGCGAAGGTGGTAGGGAGGTTCGACCATGAGACGGGATCCATCCGACGAAGCTAGGAGCTCCGTTTCTTCACTTAATTTTCTGTTTTTGTAGGCAGTGGACTGCATGCAGTAGGCTTACATGGCAGTGCGTTTTTTGGGTTCATTTGTCTTCAAATCGACTCTACCGATCAATGTGAGTATTCCGCTACCTCCGTTGATGTGTTCACACATAATTTCATGTCTTGATTTGATCTTGGGACCTTAGAATAAACCAACAATGGGTGTGATGTCAAGACGAATGTATCACTTCAGTCATATGGAGATGATGGTCACGTAGGATACAGTACTAGTACTCTTATGTACTGCAGTCATCGGGATAAAATGACAAAGTCATGTTTATCCGATTATAGAGACTAGTTACCAGACATCCGACATGTGCTTCGTACGGGGCACACAATTCCAGCCCCAGGCCTAGCATGTGATCATCTGATACTGGATCGACATACACACATACTACGTATACTACGCCTGATATAGATCGCTTATTCCTGTAAGGATATTTCTGGAGAATTGGGTAGGCATGGCGCTTTGCTATAAGCCAACCTTGTCTTGTAAATCGGTACAAACGTAGTACTAGGTACTTACGTGTTCGGATAGTCCGACGACCGAATTTACTGCCAACATATCCGTGGATCTCATGGGTCGCTTCCCGAAGATTCACCGATGACGTATGACTCGCACTTTTAATTAATCTGGGATTAATTAGATGAGAGAGAAAATTAATCTGAGATTAATTACGGAGATATTTTATCTGGGATAAAATATTATTAAAAGAGAGATAATGATTAATTTGGAATTAATCGATGAAAAATATATTCGATATATTATTACGAAATTGGATTTCGATGCGGAATTAAAATTAGATTTTAATTCGGGCGAACGAGTTAATTTAGAATTAATTCGTTAGCGACGTGAATAGTGATTTCGCTAGGCATAATCATTTAATTACGTCGCAACAGAAAATTCGTTAATTTGGAATTAGCGAACCCGAGCCCGAGATTGTTTGCGAGCGCATTCGCATTTTGAATTTGAGTTCGGCACGCAAGTCAAATCAAGCATCAAATCGCTAGTCGCATCAAGTATCAAATCATAAGTCACTTTGAGTGATTGATAGCATGTCACTTGTGATTGATGTGAGTTGGTGGATAGCATTTAATGCCATTTTTGGAGCCAAATTCATGTTGACTTTTTGAAAGTGGTATTTGGTATATGTTAAATGTTTTTAGAAAACAATTAATCATATACACATTTTATCTCTCTCTCTCTCTCTCTCTCCTAACTCCTTCTTCTCTCTCGGACTTGGAGGCTTTCTTTCTCTCTTCACTAGTTTGGTTAATACCGTGAGCTAGGAGGAAGAAATGAGTGATTTTGTTGCAAAATTAAGGTGCTAGCACACATTCGGAGTCGTCCGTAGGTGATAGGGAAACCCACCCGCGAGCTAGGGATCATCAACATAAGCTTGGAACTTGCTTGGAGGACCACACATGGCCGAAAATGGAGAAGGACAGCAGCTCACTGCCGTGACCATCCAGAAGGCAGAAATCGATTTTTGTCTTCACTCGCGTCGCTCAACCGATCGTTGTGAGTATTCTGCACTTCCTTTGATGTATTCACTTTGTATTTTCATTTCTTGAAATGATCTTGGGATGCTTAGAGAATTCCAACATAAATGAGTTTGTAAGCTTGAGATACTAGGCATGTCTCAAAGCCAGAATTTTGAAAATTGGAATTGAATGAATGAAAGAGAAATGAGCTATGGTTTTTGAACTGATATATGTTAATGCTATAAGTCACGAATGTTAAACTATCGTAAGATTATCGAATTAAAGAAAGTTTGTTTAACTTACCGATTTGATGATATTTCAATGATGTCTATTCGTGATAAAGTATAAACGTGTAACTTCATATTTCATATGATTGAAACAGATTCGATGTTAAGTAACTTACTTTGTGATATTTGAAGTTTTACTTTATATGCTTTGGATGTTTCATATTAGATTGACATATATATATATATATATATATATATAATATATATATATATATAAGTATAAGTAGAGCATAATAGAAAATTGATGACTCTAAACTCGTAATGATTTGATATTTCATAAAATTTTAGATAGTGAATGTTATAACATGCTTGACTAATATGTTTTGGTTAGCATGATTACTTACTGAGTTTTATAACTCACACCAAACCAGTTTGCTATTTTTACAGGTTGACTTCCAGATTGGTCAACCACGACAGCTTTGAAAGACATACTCGAGACGCAGATCACTCAAGTTGTAGTCACACTCGCTAGTGTCATGGGAGAAGACTTAGAGGTTTAGGAATCTTTGATTATTATGTTGTTTGTCGTGCTGAACTCGCTGATTTATATTTATTAAGTAAAAATTTTGATTTGTATATGATGTTGTGGGCACATAGCCCTTGAATGTTGGTTGATGATATGGGCACGAAGCCCTTAAGGGTTGATTTTGATGTGTTTTGTGTGGTCCCGATGACCTTTTGTTTGTTTGATATTTTTCTTAGATTCTGTTTTGATGCTGGATTGTGATCCAGATTGTCCATTTTTAAGATACATCATGCCCGATTTTCTAAAAATATATAGGCTTTTGGGGATGGGTTAATCTTTTCTCTTGCCAGTAGCATCCTGCCTCTGATGGGGTGTTACAGTTGTGTATCAGAGTAAAGGTTTAGGTGTCGGTGACTGTAGCTACAGAGTATCCGATCATCTGAGTAAGTTTTTTATTGCGTATAGACCCTATAGATCTTATGTTTGCTATTCGATTTGAATTCTGGTATATGGTATGATGTGTAATTATTTTGATTGATATGGGTGATTCAGATTATCGGTACATGTTTGTATGCTATGAATATATGTATTTATATAGGTATACTAAGTTAAAAGTATGTCGTTTATATAGGTATATGTATAAGTAAGTAATGTGAATTCAATGTGTTTTATGCTATGAGTTATGCTATGATGTTGATAGTCTGAACAATGAACGCATATTTTGATTTATGTTTTGAAAACTTGGTATTTGGTTTTTGGCATAAAAATATTTTGAAAAGAAAAAAGAAAAAAAAGATTTTAGATATTTTGATTTTGATTATAAAGGATAAAGAAATATTTCCGCCTAGACGCTTGATTCACATTTTCATGTTTTAAGAGTTATCGGTATGATTATGTCGAGGTGCTTGATAATATATTTTCGTCTTGGCACTCGAAAATGATTTTGATGTTTTTAAATTCTAAAACTTTATTTTCGTCGAGACGTTCAAAAATCTGTTTCTGTCATGGTGCTTGATGATTTTATGTTTTTGACCCTCTGTGGCGCTTGTATATGTTTTGTTCCAAACCATCGAAAAATGGCTGGCCCACTACCCTATCGACATAGTTCGTACATTGTCAAGTCTGTGCACGTGACTCGAATAGTAGATGCTCGATATGTAGTTTGAAAAGTTTGTATCAAAAAACATATTTTTGTTTTAGGGGAAAATGATTTCAAAAGAGATACATTTTGATTTTGATGCATTTCAATATCGTTTCTAATATTATATGATATAGTATGTTTCTTTCACGGCGCTTTTATATGGCTTTTACGGTTTTATAATTTGATATGATATATTTCCGCTGTGGTGCTTGTATGGGGGTTTGTCCAACTACAATTGACCGACCCGTTATCCTCTATCGATAGGGGATCATTTCATTCATTGTCCGATCTATGCGCGCGATTTCGACATTAGGCGCCGTTATGTTACGTCTAGTTGAGTTATGCTGGATGCTTGATACAAATTTACGATGATGAATTTCCAATTGATTTTGTTTACAGTAAAAGAGTTTTTCAAATGTGTTTTCAAGATTGTTTTAAGTTTTCTATTTTAATGATTACAGAGTCTGATAGATTTCAGACTATCAACATCATAAGAGTATGTATTATTATGTGTCACTTCTGGTTGTGACGATGAATGTATTTGTTTGTATAAGAATTTATGTTCATTATAAGAGCACGCATGTATGTTAATAGTTTAATTACATATCTTTTGAGTATTGTGATAGTTATGTATTTTTTTTTGTTAACCATATAATGAGTGGTAAATGTATCACTATTTCCTACTCATTTGACCTAATATTTTGTATAGTTTCTTGATTTTTGTGAATATTTTGATGTGTTTTGTGTTATTTTGTAGATAAATAAAGTTTCAGGACATTCTGGAGGTGATTTGGGGCCAAAATAGTGAAAAAGAACACAAAAGGGCATTTTGGTCATTTAGCGCATCGCGACGCCTAACGTGTGCTGCACTATGCTAACGTGCGTTGGGGACACATGTCAGAATTTGAGAAGTTTGACTTTGCTAACGTGCGCGCGTGCCACGTGTCACCATCACAGCCGATCTGCTAACGTGCGCCGTGCCACGTGTCACCATCCTATAGTGCCGACAATCGCCATCATCACGTGTCGACACGTGTCATCCCATGTGTCAGCCACATCATCATCCACGTCAGCAGAAGACCGAGTCAACCTGCCACGTGTCAGCCACGTCATTATCAGCCAATCACAGCGTGCCACGTGTCGCAATTCTATGGTACCGACAATCACTTTCGCCACGTCAGTACCACGTCATCGCCACATCAGCTCAATTATTGACTCATTTATCCGAATTACCACGTGTCAGATAAGAATCTGAAATGGACGAATCAGAGCTTGACACGTCAGTGCGTCGCGACGCAAGAAGAAATATACGCGTCGCGACGCGTGGCACTTATTGATGCCAATAAATAGAGCTCAAAATTTCAGTTTTATATGTACCTTCCTCTCTGAATTCTCTAATGTAAATAGGGAGTTTTCTATCTAGTTTATTTTAATTTCAGTTTTGTAATTAATTTTAATTACGTTCTGTAATAATAGTACTTTACTTTCTTTACTTTTACAGTTTTTACTATTCAACATGAGGAGGTAACTTCCCCTGCTAGGGTGAAATGTAATTCTTATACTATTGCTATTTAGATTAATCTCCCTTAAATATAATATATTCACTATTTAAAATTTGACTTAATAAGGATACCGCTATATTGGTCGGTTGGTAATTCATTTTAAACTGGTTTAAACCTGACTAAGCAAGGATACCACCAGATTGGTCGTTGGTAATTAAATTTTCTTACCGCCTATATAGTAGGTTTATTTTGGTTCCGCCTTTATGGCTGGTTGGACTTAATTTGACTTAATCAGGTTACCGCCTATATGGCTGGTTGGTAAAATAATCACAAGTTAATATATTATATTAAGGGAGATATCTAAATTAGTAGTAGTAAAAGTTGATCCTTTTACCTTAGCATTTTATTTTATTGTAATTTACTTTTCAGCTTTTACCTTACTGCAATTACTTTTCAGCATTTTTACTTTATGTCTTTTACTTTTAAATTTTTACTAGCCCTAGTTATGTATCGTAACTAAGTTAGTTATATGGGGTTGTGATGAATTCTAATATCACCAGTTTATAAGGGGTTATTTTTATAGTTTGGGTAATTTAAAGGTTTACTTATTAAGTCTTAAGCTTAATACGTCTTGTTAATTGGCCACTAATAATATTGATCTGGTAAATCTAAAATAAACTTGCCAAAGGAATTTTAGGTTTTAGCCTTAGACTTAATAGCCCACGATCTTCCTTGAGGATAGATAACCCTTTAATAGATTTCCTTACAGGATAGACATATACCTGTCCGACGGGGGTAGCCATAATTGGAACTTAAACTTAATGAATCCAGATAATTTGGTGACATAGACATATGGTTCAATTGGGTTAAATTGGGTATTTACGTCTGACCATCGACAGAGGCTTTCGCATAATTTAGTATTCCAGGTTAGTAAACCGATATATTACACAAACATGAAATAACCACTTCATCTTTTAAAAGATATTGGAAAGATTCACAACCCTATATAGTTTCCTAATATTGAATTTTCGTAAACCTACTTTCGTGCAATTTTATTTACTTGTTTTTAAATTTAAAATCATCACCATTTCAAATCAATCAATCAACCTATTAGATACTAGTAATCATTTGACCTCATCAAATTAATAGCTTAGGTATTAAGTCCTCGTGGGATCGATACATTTTATACTACTTGAACGATACGTGTGCTTGCGTTACATGCGTGTGATTACGCATCGGTCAAGTTTTTGGCGCCGTTGCCGGGACTTATTTATCTTTCACTATTAATTTTGAGGTTAGATACGTTTACTTATATCTAATTTCTTTTTACTTTTTGTTGTTGTTTTCTTGTGTTTCAGGTTCTCAGAAACTACTTGAGATGAACCAGAAGCTTTGAACTCCGACCGCTTGACCCAGAAATTGAAAGAACCATCAGACAGTTGAGAAGGGAAAGGCCAAGAAGCTTTAGTCAACATGGAACCTGAACCTTTGGAAGTTGCACCACCAATACCCATTCGAGACAGAACCATTCTGGTGGTCCACGGCTTCATTTCATGTATTGTATTTCCTCTTTTACCAGCAAATGTGTGTGACATCAAAACATGCATTCAGATGATTCAGCAATCAATGCAGTTTGGGGGGAAAGCAATTGAAGATCCTAATACCCACATCAGCAACTTCCTGTAAGTTTACGGCACTTTCAATTACAACCGAGGAGCAGAAGAAGTAATGAGAATGCGGGTTTTTCCAAACTCCTTGAAAGACAGAGCTAAAGCTTGGCTACATTCACTTCCATCATAACTTGGAACACTTTAGCCACCAAATTTCTTGCAAAGTACTTTCCACTAGCCAGAACTGGAAAACTGAGGAATGGCATCACATCCTTGGTACAACAAGACTCGAAAACTCTCTACGAAGCTTATGAAAGGTACAAATATTTGCTCCGGAAATGTCCTCACCATGAGATTCCAAAATGGCTTCAAGTCCAAACTTTCTATAATGGACTTTCTGGACTGATGAGAACCACAATCGATGCTGCTGCTGGAGGAGCTTTAATGGAAAAATGAGAAGATCAAGCTTGGGACCTAATCGAAGAAATGGCCAACAACAATTCCTTGTGGCTAACAGAAAGGAGCATGATCCAAAGAATTGCATGAATTTATGAAAGTGGAGCCAGTACAGCAGTCAACGCCAAGCTGGATCAGATATGCAAATTCATGGAGACTCTTACCACTAGATCCACAAGTTCACCATATGGAGGAGCACCAGAACCAAACCAACTTGAAGAGACACTGAATTATGTTAACAATTTCAACAGACAGGGGAACAATCCATATTACAACACCTACAACCTAAGGTGGAGGAATCATCCCAATTTTTAATGGAGCAACAATTCAGGGCAAAAGAACAATCCACCACATGGATTCCAACAGCAGAACTATCCACCATCTGGTTTCCAGCAACAGAACAAAGTCCAGGAACATGAAAATGAACCAGGAATAGCAGAAGTGCTCGCTCATTTAAAAAAGTATGATGCTATATTTCAAAGCCAATCTGCTTCCATCAAATCACTAGAGAATCAAATTTGACAAATGGCCAATGCTCAGAGTTACAGACCGCCAGGTACCCTTCCCAGCAACACAGAACCAAATCCAATGAACATAGGGAAGGAGCAGTGTCATGCCATCATGTTAAAAAGCGGTACTGAAATCAACAAAGATATTGGAGCCAAAACAACTGCTGAGGAAGTTCCAAAAGAAACAAAGCAACAGATGGAGGAAAAAGAAGCAAAGGAAAAAGAATAGATCACTCCACCTCCACCTTTTCCTGAGCGTCTTGAGAAAAACAAACTGGACAAGCAGTTTGCTCATTTCCTGGAGGTGTTCAAAAAGCTGCACATCAATATTCCATTTGCAGAAGCCTTGGAACAAATGCCTAACTATGTCAAATTCATGAAAGATATTCTTTCACGAAAATGGAGATTGGGAGATTACGAGACAGTAGCATTGATAGAAGAATGCAGCGCCATCATTCAGGGGAAACTTCCCCCAAAGTTGAAAGATCCTGGCAGTTTCACCGTTCCTTGCATCATAGGAGAACATGACTTTGGTAGGGCTTTATGTGATTTAGGTGCAAGTGTTAACTTGATGCCTTTTTCTATTTTCAGGAAACTGCAGATTGGAGAACCAATGCCCACTTCAGTTTCTCTACAACTTGTTGATAGAACGCTCGTATTTCCAAGAGGCGTAGTTGAGGATGTGCTAGTCAAGGTTGACAAATTCATTTTCCCAGCAGATTTTATTGTCCTTGATATGGAGGAAGACGCAGACGTGCCAATCATCCTCGGGAGACCGTTCTTGGCTACAGGTCGAACCATTATTGATGTACAAAAAGGAGAATTAACCATGAAGGTACAAAACCAAGAAGTAACATTCAATGTTTTCAAGGCCATGAATTTCCCAGAAGATGAAAAGAATGAGGAATGTTTCATACTTGATGTGATACACAGTACCATTCAGAACTTCAATGCAATGCAAAGTTCTACTGACAAACTTAAAACATGTCAATTGCCTGTGGAGCCTGAAGATAAAGCATCTTTTGCACTGAAAAAGCCAATTCTTGCACTACAAGCAACGAAAGAGAAAAAGTTCCACTAGCTCAACGAATTGGAGGAATTTCACAATCAGCATTTTGAGGATGCCAAATTGTACAATGAAAAGGCCAAGAAGAGACATGATGAGAAGTTAGTGCGCATACAACTGGAACCAGGGCAGAAGGTACTGTTAAACAAATCAAGGGTGAAATTCTTCCCATGGAAGCCAAAATCACGGTGGTCAGGTCCATTTGTGATCACAAAGGTTTTACCAGACAGAGCCGTTGAGATACATGATCCTGACTCCAACAAAACTTTCAAGGTTAAAAATAAGCGTGTTAAGAACTACTGGGGAGAATCATTTGAGCGACAAAAAGAAAGTGTCACACTTTCAGATCCAGCCTAACATTCAAGAAGTCACGTCTAGCTGACAACGTTAAACTTAACGCTCGCAGGGAGGCAACCCATGCAATTTGTGTATATACTGTGATTTGGTGTGATTTCATTTTGTGTTTAGTTTTTGCAGGTTAAGTCATTTCAGGATATAAGAAGTTCTCGCAAATCTTCACCAGCAATTTCCTTCTCTCCCTCAAAAATCTTTGATGAAAGTCTACAAAACTCGCTTGAAACGGATGAGACTACTGATGATCAAAGGTATTCCTACTGACATTCGTTGGATTATTGAAGCACGGGTCCGATTGGCAGGTGAGTCTTCTGACTCTTTTATTTCACATCTGCCTGGTTTAGGAAGAAGCACATATGCTAAAAAGAGAAGAGACAAAAAAATATGTGTCTGTTATAAATGTGCTCGTATGTTTTGTGATACTCGTTGTCGTTCTTTAGGAATGGTGTCTGATAACCGCGAAGATTAGATTAATTTCATTAAGGATGGCTTGAGTAAGGAATCTTTGGATGACATATCTAAAACTCTTGAGACGCATCCCAGTGGATTTGTATATCATGAAATTCGTGTGTTATATGAAAAATTTCAAAAAGAAAGACAACAGTTAAGTCTCGGGAATCTGACTCAAAAAGACCTTGTTTGCCAATTTATAAGAAAATTGGATGGGAAACTTGTCCCTGACGCATAGACGTCAATCAAGCCGCTAAGTTTCTTGTACATATTATATCTCTGTCTTTTCCTAATAATTGTGATTTGTTTTGTTATTTTCTTTTATTTTCTCCGACAGGATCCAGACCTTTTTGACTATCACGATTTATTTTACTGTTAACTAATAATTGTCATTTGGCAGGTACTAGTGCTATTATTTTACTCACCCTTTTCAGGTGTTATAAATTCAACTCATCATTGCACTTTTGAAGACATCCAGAGTAAAACATGGAAGCCACTTCAAGAAGACGAGTTGAAAACATCTGTGTGTTTTGCGGTACTAGTGTTGGTGTTAAGCCATAATACGTAGAAGCAGCACATGAATTGGGTCGAGTCTTAGCTGCAAGAAATATGCACTTAGTACATGGCAGATGCAATATTGAACTTATGGGGATCGTTTCAAAGGCTGTACAGGAATGGGGCAGTCACGTTTTGGGAATCATCCCAAAACCATTGGCAGAGGCAAATCTTATTGGACCATCAAACGGAGAAGAACTAATCGTGCCAAGTATTTCTGAACGACTGGTAGAAATGATTAACTGTGTCGATGCTTTTATTGCTTTGCCAGGTGGCTTAGGTGTTGAGTTTCAATCAAGTCCCAAGATCATAAATCATGCATAAAAACGAGTGAATACACATCAAAGGAGGTGCAGAATAAACTCACATTGAACGGGTTTTGATGAAATGAAGAACAAGTTGCGTTTTTGCCTCCCTCCAAGCTCGGCAATAGCTTCCTCATGCAGTGGACTGCTCGGTTGGGGGCTGTTTTGAGGCTCCAATAATCGGCCATGAAAGACTCCATGGAAGCTCAAAGCTTCAAGCTTTCCAAGCTCACAAATTCGTTTCCCTATCACCATAATATAACCCATGTGTGTGCTAGCACTACTCTTCTTCATTTGCTTCTCAAAATTTCGGTCAAACTAGAAATTTTGGAGAAGAAATCGGCAGTGAAGCCGTGAATGAGAGGGAGAAGAAAAAAGAGAGGGAAAAGAAGAAGACCGTATGTCTTGCATGTGAGAGAGAGAAGATAAAGCTTTAATATATATGTTTATTATATTTACCAAGTAAATTAAATAAAACATATATATTACTTTAATTCAAAAGTCAAAAAGTAAAAAGCAAATGTTGCTTTTTCAACTTCTACATCAATCACTCAAATCAAGTGACAACATGTCATATCACTCAAAGTGACATTTGATTTGATGTTTGATGTGACTAGCGATTTGACGCACGATTTGACTTGCGTGCCGCACTCGAATTCGAAATGCGAATGCGCTCGCAAATAATCCCGGGCTCGGGTTCGTTAATTCCAAATTAACGAATTTTCTGTCGCGTCGTAATTAAATGATTACGCCTAGCGAAATCACTATTCACGTCGCTAACGAATTAATTCTAAATTAATTCGTTCGCCCGAATTAAAATCTAATTTTAATTCCGCGTCGAAATCCAATTTCTAATAATATATCAAATATATTATTTTATCGATTAATTACAAATTAATCGTTCTCTCTCTTTAATTAATATTTTATCCCAGATAAAATATCTCCGCAATTAATCCCAGATTAATTTTCTCTCTCTTCTAATTAATCCTAGATTAATTAAGTGCGAGTTATACATCATCGGTGAATCTTCAGGAAGCGACCCATGAGATCTTCGGATATGTTGGCAGTAAATACGGTCGTCGGATTATCCGAACACGTAAGTACCTCGTACTACGTTTATACCGATTTACAAGACAAGGTTGGCTTCTAGCAAAGCGCCATGCCTACCCAATTCTCCAGAAATATTCTTACAGGAATATATAGATCTGTATCAAGCGTAGTATACCGTAGTATTGTGTATATCGGCCCAGTATCGGATAGTCACGTGCTAGGGCTGGGGCTGGATAAGTGTCTGCCCCGTCCGAAGCACATGTCGGATATCTGGTAACTAGTCTCTATAATCGGATATGCATGACCTAGTCATAACATCCCGATGGTTGCGCAACACTTAAGAGCACTAATACCGTATCCTGCGTGACATCATCTCCACTATGACTGAAGTGATACTTCCGTCTTGACATCACACCCAATACACTACGACTCTCTGATAAACCTAGAAGTGGTGTACGCAGAACCGGTTAAAGCCATGTACCACCAAGACCAAAGTCTATCGATTATCCTAAGTATTAGCGATGTAAGTCTCAGGTTAAGACTATACACCCTACCTTGATTTCGGCCTCCCATAGACAAATAGTCATAATACCAATGGGATTCCGAGGGGTCTATCCAGAGCGAAGCTGTTTCCCGTACCATCGGTGTGAAACACAACCTCCTATCGCACTTGCATAAGTATCCAATACTTATATATATGAGAACTATGCCGTTGTGCCCTCACAACGCGCACAAGTGCAATACTAGCCTATTCCGCATTATCGATGTCCAGTCTCGATAATACTCCGGCTAGGGATATTTAATGATTAATCCTTCGGGGATTGATACTGTCTCATATCATCTCAATCCAGGAACTAATCATCTGGACCTCTCTTCATTTATACATTTATGGTGATCTAATCACAAATGATGAGAGTGCAATTTCCTTGTCACATAGTTAATTTGTACAACAACACCGTGATCTGTACAAATAGTGACGCTATGGGTCGTATTATCCAACAATCTCCCACTTGGCACATAGCCAGTCACTCGAGTGTCTAACACCCGAACTATGTACGGTTCGCTCAAATTGCTGAGGAAAAGTTTTCGTCAGCGGATTTGCTTAATTATCGTCTGACGCGATTTACACAATCATCACATCGCCATGATGTATGATCCGAACGAATCAGATGATATATAGAAGTATATATCTGGATCATCGATGAGACCTTTAATTCTTAGCCTGTGCTGACGCCTAGCTCAGCTGCTAACAGAACTATATCTAATCTAATTAGATTTATTATCGATCCAAATGGCTTCTATTGCTGCCTCAGCTGCAGCAATAATCCGCATTTGTTGTTAATTCGGCAACAGTTATCTTGCTCGGAATATTTTCAGCTCACTGTCCCAGTGTTCAAACTTTTATAGTACTACAGTATTTACCGGTTTGGAAACTTGCAGCAGTGATCCCAGTCACTTCAAGTTCTCCATCTCCATAGTTTAAGACAACATCTTTAGTTCTCTCAGATACTAACAGATGTTCTTAATCTTCAATCCAGTGACTATCACTTGGATTGACCCGATTGTGACTCCATATGCTCAAAGCGTATGAGACACAAATACAAGTACATTTTAAATGTACAATTTCCAGAGAGTGTTAACAACTCCAAATCTATCCCTGTAGATCTTTATTCCTTGAATAAAGGTTGTTACTCCCCAGAATTCCACGGAGAATTTCTTATGAAAGCCAAGCTTTCACCGATTTTTTTATGGGAATTTCATTATCAGTGCTCTCCCACTAACCTCCTTATATACACAAGAATCATTTCGTTTTGAGTCAAATCATAAACTATTATGATTATTTCAAAACGACAGTTCCAAGAACCTTATGCTTGCATTAATCCAAACATGGATCGAATAACCCGCAAACCTTGTTTGTCGGTTATTCAAAATCGTCAGGATGTTGTAAGCATCCTCCAAAAGGTTTCCTTTTCAGGAAAGCGATTTTGATCTGCAACTGACACATTTCATAAATGAAATATGCAGTTATCAACAAGCATCTTCAAGATGGATTTACCATGGCAACAGGTAAAAGGTTGAACCGTTATTAACACTATGTTGATAACGATACCTTTTCGTCAAAAGTCTAGCTTTGTACGTCGGTATGTTGCCTTCCATGTATGTCTTCCTTGAAGACGTTTAATGTACCAATAGGCACAATGCCTTATGGTACAACAACTAGTATCTAAAATAGTTGTTATACATGGAATCCATTTCGGACTCATGGCACTTTGCCATAATAGGGAGTCGATACCTTGTATCACCACCTCATACGTAATCAGTTGGTGTACCTTAAAAGATTAACATCTTTATGAGGTTAGATCAGAAACCCATACCCTAGGTGTTTTCTGACTCTATCCGATCTACGAGTGTCTTGTGTATTTGAAGATTAATGGTATAGATTCATCATAGATGAACTATTTGTTTTCCATAAAGGACTTCGTGCCTTGAACAGTATTACTCCGATTTTCATCGAGTATCACTATCCTCCCACTGACCACTGCATATCGGTATTCCTCTCAGGAAAAACTGCATGGTGAGCAACAATCACATTGTTCTCATGTGAGATTTACAAGTACTATACTTAAGGTTTCCCTTAGGATAACCTATATAGGCATTGTTCCAATTTGGGTCCTTAGTTTGGTATCATCCAAACGTTATGGCCTGGCATACCCAAATTATCAGGAATGAGAAACCTCGTTTCTTCCCTGTTCATCCTATATGACATCTGTCAAACAGATTTATATGGAACCTTATTCTAAATAAGTTATTGCACTGTTAAAACTTATCCGTTTAAGGAAATGTAGCTCAGAGCGACTCATGATTAGCCTTATCATGTCTAACATGATTCGGTTAATCCGTTCGGACACACCGTCACTTTGACGTGTTCCGGGAGGAGTCCTCATTTGAAAGAATACTATACTCTTTCAAGTACATATGAAACTTACTGCTTAAGTATTTTCCAATACGGTCTTACCGTGGCGGCATAATACTATAGCCGATTTGTTTGTCTATTTCGTGTCGAAACTCTAAAAGTTTCTGATTTGTGTTCTTCAAAAGAAACACATAACCATAACGTGATGCCACATCCGTTTTAGGTCACGAAAATTTCATGTTCACATCTAGCCTAGCTAGATATGGGTCCCACTTACTTCACCATGAATAGGGCAAACAGATCGGTGGATCTTTTACTATTACAAAGCAAATAGTATTTTAGGTACTTTACCTAATAAACTAGATTCGCAGACCTTATTTGAATAGTCAAATCAGTCCTAGTACCACATCTTCAAAAGTGTGGATATACGAGTCTCGTAAATTGTGTCCTAGACAACAATGCACACATAAGTCTCTATTGATCAAATCAATTTGAGCTATTTATTTGTCATTTTATATGTTTGAGATTTTATTTTATATTCAAAATATAAATTCTGTTATTTACATCTAATGTATTTATCTCAGTATCATCTTTATATAATAAAACACTTAGTGTTCTATAATAAAGGTTTTTATCCGCAACGGATTAAACACTGATATAGAGATAATGTCTCTAGTCAAACTAGTTACATTATAACAGTTCCTAATTTAGTATATACCCAAGGGTAGTTCCTAAACTTAGGTATCTACGGTCGAAACAACGACTTTCGTCCCGTTTCCGATTCGCAGAGAAATCTCGGCTTGAAGTCAGTATCCAGCTCATAGCGGATTCTGAACATCAATACATATATTTTATGTACCACACTAAGTATTTAAAATCCAATTTCAATACTAGTAGTGAACATAACTTTGACAAATATTTTTTAAAGTTAGAGCCTCACCCTTTCTTTAATTCCTTCATGTCTTCCATATCCAAATGGTAGTCACTTTGGGATATGTCAATTATCTTTTCAATATTTCACAAACCTTTGGCCAAGCCTGGGTTTCGGAATATCGAAACGATGTGCACCTCGTCCTGCATGCCCAATTGCAAACTTTGACTTTATCTCCTCTAGAATAGTCAATTATTCTCCAAGAATTATAAATTGCAATTTTAATACTTCTTAAATCTAAAATTAGATTTATGACAAGTATATTAAATTAAGCATTAAAGTCATCATCACATAAATCTTCCAAAGATTTTATGCTCTACTTATTTTGCTTAATTTTGGGCTTAAGTATAATAAGTTATTTTATCAAATAAAGTAACCTATTATTTATTCCCAATTTGAAAATTAAATTATTAAAATTTTTAATCCCAGATTATATTTTAAATGTCCAACTTTTCAATTTTTATCTTGATTACAATAGTCCAACTATTTAATCAACGATTAGTGGTACTATATATATTATAATGATTATAATAGTCCAACTATATAATCAAATATAATCCAAATTAATTAACCTCAATTACATTGATTACTATAATCCAATTATAAAATCAACTGTAAACTGAATTAATTAATTCAAATATATTGATTAATATAATCCAATTATATATAATCAAGTATAATACAGTCCAACTGTTTATTAAAACAACAATTTAATATTAGTCCAACTAACATTTAATCTAATGACGAAATAATTTAAATGAGGGCGTATGGCGAGTAATTGAACGAATATTGCAAATTCAATTCTTGCCTCCCACTATTTTTCGTCGAGCCTCTAACCCCTCTGTCGAGTACTCGGGAAACCGTGTTTCCTAGTGGGCTAGGATCCCGTCAAATATCACACAATCTTGACTTTGGCCAACAAATTGTGTGATAATTAACTAGGTAGATCTCGAAGATCAATTGGATCTCATCCAACTCCTAGATCCAGTAGGTGGACATCCAAGTCCCAAACATATATCTTATATATGCCTATACATCGAATGTATACCCTAACCTTTTTCCTCTGAATCAACTAGGCCTTGGCTTTGGCACATAAACCTAGTGATCCCAGTCAAGCGCGGACCCATTGACATGGAAGCTTCGTAATCAATGTCATTGGACAAGAAGTGGTCTTGACTTTGGCCAACAACCACAACTTGGACACGACACCGATATGGAACAAGCCTCGTGATTAAAACACATCTTCGACGGAGAAGGGCTTGACTTTGGCCAACAACCCCCCCAATCTCGGATCTTGAGTAAGAATCACTAAATGGAAGGAAAAATGCATGAATTTAACGAGGGATTTTCGCGTGCAAATTGGCTACCAATTTTAATTATCTTTGTTAAGGTCTCTCATCATACAACCCTTAAACATGCATTCTAAACACATAATAAAGCGCATATGTAAAATATAATGATATGCGGATGGATATTTTACATTATCCTAGATCAAATCTCTCATTTTCTCTCTCCAAAGCTAGCACATGTATTTACTTCTATCATTTACACTAACTTCTAAAGAAACCTCATTTACATTGAGGGGAATAGGTGAGAGAGAATACAAAGAAATAGGAGATAAGGCTGTACTCGCAGGTCCAATTAATAAATCAATTATTATAATTTCCAAAATCGCCCCTGTTAGACATTATGTCCCATAGCGTCACTGTTTGTAAATGATATGTATTATTGTACAAATTAATAACTATGTGATAATGAAATTGCCTTTTGCCGTTTTGTAATATTATTTACTTTGACTTATAATGGCGAAAGTCCATATGATTAGTACCTGGACTGAGAATGATATGAGACAGTATCAGTCCCCAAAGGTTTAATCATTAAATATCCCTAGTCGTAGTATTATCGAGACTGGACATCGATAATGCGGAATAGACTAGTATTGCGTTGTGCACGTTGTGAGGGCACAACGGCATAGTTCTCATATATTTAAGTATTGGATACTATGCAAGTGCAATAGGAGGTTGTGTTTTACCGATGGTACGGAAAACAGCTTCGCTCTGGATAGACCCCGCGGAATCCCATTGGTAGTATGTCTACGTGTCTATGGGAGGCCGCATCAGGGTAGGTGTATATGGTCTTAAACCTGAGACTTACATCGCTAGTACTTGCGACAATCGGTAAACTTTAGTTTTGGTGTTGGGGACCTTAACCGGTTCTGTGTACACCTCTTCTGGGTTTATCGAGATCGTAGTATACTGGATGTGATGTCAAGATGGAAGTATCGCTTCAGACATATGGAGGTGATGATCACGCAGGACACAGAACTAGTACTCTATAAAAGGTTCAACCGTCGGGACAATATGACAAGGTCAGGATTGTCCGATTTAAAGAGACTAGTTGCTTGATGTCCGATATATGTTTCGTACGGGGCAGACACATCTCCAGCCCCAGGCCTAGCATGTGATCATCCGATACTGGATCGATGTACGGAATACTACGGTATACTACGCCTGATACAGATCTTATATTCCTATAAGAATATTTCTGGAGAATTGGGTAGGCATGGCGCGCTTGCTAGAAGCCAACCTTGTCTTGTAATCGGTAAAGACGTAGTACGAGGTACGTACGTGTTCGGATTATCCGACAACCGTATTTACTGCCAAAATATCCGGAGATCTCTTGGGTCGCTTCCTGAAGATTCACCTATGATTTTGATTCGGACTTAATTAATCTTGGATTAATTGCGGAGAAACTTTATCTTGGATAAAGTGCCTAATTTAGAGAGAGAACGATTAATTTGGAATTAATCGATAAATTATTATATTCGATATAATAATCGAAATTCGATTTCGACGCGAAATTAAAATTAGATTTTAATTCGGGCATACGATTAATTTAGAATTAATTCGTAAGCGACGTAAATAATAATTTCGCTAGGAGCGATTATTTATTTAAATCCGATTTAATTAACGTCGCGACGCTAGCTCGGTATTTCGGAAATATCGAACCCGAACGCGTGAGTGGACGTGGGCCCACTTTCATTGGGAAACGTGTGGGGCCCACATGACACTTGTCATTATATGCATTATTTTATTGATAAGGCATTGCATGTTAATAGTGTACAAAACACTCTAAGGCATTGCATGGTGATAGTGTGCATTACACTCAAAGGCTTTGCATGGAGTTTGAGTGTTTGACACTCTAAGCCATTGCATGGTTTAATGTCATAGATTTATTATTAATTATAAATATAACATAAATAAATTTGATTTTTGGTAAAACAAAGATCAATTAATTTAAGACTTTACACAAAATCTCTATTCTCTTTCAAATTGCCGTGAACTCCATTGACAAGGGCAAGGAAGATTTGATCTTCTATTTCTCCTTTTTGCTAGCACAAGCAAGGGATCAAAAGAGGTGATAGGGAAACCATCAAAGAGCTTGGAATACAAAAGCTTGGAGCTTCAAGTCTTCTCCCTCCTCTTGGCCGAATCTTCCACAAACTTGGAGCTTCTACCATTTGATCATCTTCTTCATCACAAGGCATTGTAAGTATGATTCCGCCATACTTCATGTTTAATATATATTCTTTATAGTATTTCACATGCTTAATCTTTGTTTGGGACATATTATAGAAACCAACAATGGTATCATTGAGCTAGGTTTAAGCATGAAATACTTTAGGTTAAATTTGGGTAAATTGATTGAAGCATGTTCTTGTGAAATTTGATGAATGAGTATGCTTATATGTATGTTAAATGACATTATATGAAATCAATTTTATGAAAAATGCATTGGATGATTTTTCCCCAATATTTTCAACCTTGGGCCGAATGGGTGTGATAAATTGATTGAAGCATGTTCTTGTGAAATTTGATGAATAAGTATGCTTGCATGTATATAGAATGATATTACATGGAATAAATTTTATGAAAAATGCATTGGATGATTTTTCCCCAATATCTTCACCTTGGCCGAATGGCATGATGAAATTGATATAAGCATGTTCTTTATGAAATTTGATTAATAAGTATGCTTGCATGAGTATAACATGATGTTATATGGAATCAATTTTCATGAAAAATGCATTGGATGATTTTTCCCCAAATCCATGCCTTGGCCGAATGTGTTGCTACTTGGAGTGGATTGGATTTTTTTGTGTTTAAGATCATTGGATGACTTAGAACGTGTACGGAACGTTGATTAGTAATTCAATCGGATTGAAAAACAAATCGACACAAAAAACTCACCTGGCCGAATGTACATAGAACATGTAAAGGATTGATTTTTGTTAAAATTAATGTTGGACATTTATTTTGAACATACGTGATTAATAATTAAATGGGTATTTTTTGAAATATTTGGTTTAATATATTAATCTTGGTATTACACTTTAATTAATTGGACTTTAATGTTTGGAATATTAAAATTTAATTAATGGGCTTAATTGGTGAATTGGGCTTTTACTATTGTATTTGGGCATAATGGGCTTGGTTGGACCAAGTAGATTTGGGCCAAATGGATTGGATCCAATTTGGGCCTAAATCACTCCATTAAGTCCAAATATAATATAATGGGCTTTAATAATTTAATTGGGCCTTATGGGCTTGAAATTGGTTTTATGGCACTTAAGGGTGATTCCTTATTTGGGCTTGGTAATTGGGTTGACCCACATTGACCAAAGCCCAAGCCTTAACAATCAATTGAAAGCCCATTTGACTTGAATTAAATTAACATTGGATGTTAGTTGGGCTTTGAGACCCAATAGAATGGATTTAGAATCTAAGTCTTTAAAGCACATTAAAGTGTAAACATTTAATTTGGAATTAAATAATTGAATTAGTATTGAATACGAATTAAATCAGATTTAATAAGTAGTTCGATATAATTCGCGAATTCGTACCTTGTGTACTTATTCTCAATCGAGTTGGACTCGCGCAAAATCAAACCGTTGTTTGAACATTGGATGATCACTTAAACAAAGACTATTAATTGGATTAGATTGGTTGTAAAAGCATGTCTTGTTTGAATATATATGTATGTGATGAATGAATAGTGTATATCGGATGGATATTAGAAGGAAAGGGTAATTTTAGAAATTATTGTAAATTTGGAATTTATAAATTGGACCTGCGTGTCCAGCCTTATCTCTTTATCTCTTTGTATTCTCTTCTCACCTAATTCCCCTCAATGTATATGAGGTTTCTCTTATTGTATTATGTAATTGGGTAGAAGTAGAATAATGCTAACGGGGAGAGGAAAGGGAGTGATTTGTTCTAGGAACAAGTTGTTTATATATCCATCCGCATATCACTATTCTTTACTTTACGCACTTTATGATGTTTTAGAAGCATGCTTAAGGGTGTATGATGATGAGACCTAACAAAGATAAATTAATTGGTTGCCAATTACGCAAAAATCCCTAAACAATATTAAGCGATTTCCTTCCGTTGAATGATTCTTTCTCAAGATCCGAAATTGGCATTGGTTTTGTTGGCCAAAGTCAAGACCTTTGTCAATTGAGGATGTGTTTGAATCATGAGAGTTTTGTTCCACATCGGTGTCCTGTCCAAGTTGTGATTTGTTTGGCCAAAGTCAAGATCACTTCTTGTCCATCGACATTGATTACGAAATTTTCCTTGTCAATGGGTCCCGCTTAACTGGAATCATTAGTTTGTTGTGCCAAAGCCAAGGCTTAGTTGATTCAGAGGAAATGGTTAGGAAAATGTATTAGATACATTGACATATGTATTAGATATATATGTTTCGGACTTGGATGTCCACCTACCGGATCTAGGAATTGGATGGGATCCAATTGATCTTCGAGATCTACCTAGTTAAATATCATACAACTTGTTGGCCAAAGTCAAGGTTGTGTGTTATTTCGGGATCCTAGCCCACTAGGAAATTAGATTTCTCGAGTTGTCTACAGAGGGTTAGAAACTTGAAGAAAATAGTGGGAGGCTATTATTGAATTTGCAATTTCATTCAGATATTTAGCCTTACGCGTCTTTCAAAATTATTTCGTCAATATTTTAAATATTAGTTGGACTAATATATTGTTATTTATATGTAACAGTTTGACTGTACCCATAACATCGTTGACTTTATAGTTGGACTATAGTTGTCAAGATGACTGGCAAAGGTAATATCCGCGACATAATCATGGCGATAATGTCTTCAAAGGGACAAACTTTGCCGACTGGGAAATGAACCTCAAGATAGTGCTTGGGGCTGAGAGGATACTGTATACTATTCAGAGACCTCTCCCGCCTAAACCCACTGAGCCACGGGAGCTAGAGTTAGGAAAACTCATAGTGATGATTGTGACCAAGCTCAGTCAGTTATGCTAGCTGCAATGACTCAGCATTTCAGACGCCAGAATAGGGACTTGGATCCCTATAACATGATGGCAAGATTGCGTGATCTTCACCGCACCAATAAGCGGATGAAGAGGTACGAGCTAGTAAGGAAACTCTTCCGCTCCCGGATGACAGTGGCGCATCAGTTGAAGCCCACGGGGCTCAAATGATTGCCGATATTGATGAGTTGGCCAATATGGGAATAGTCTTGGAGGCTGATCTGACTATAGATATGATCTTGCAGTCACTTCCTGATACTTGGAAACAAATCATAGTCAACTACAAGTTGATGGATACTGACGACACTCTTGGAGAGTTGTTGTCTGTGCTGAAGGAGTCCGAAAGGGAACTCCTAAAGGGGAGCAAGCGCGAGGTGCATTTTGCATTGACCTCTCATGCGCCAAAGGGTGGTCCCAAGGCAATTGGAGGTGCAAGGAAGAGAAGTTCAAGAAGAAGGGTAAAGGCAAGTTGACAGTGGCTTCTAGGAAGCCAAAGGACAAATCTCGGGACATCTGCCTTAACTGCGGCAAGAGGGTCACTGGAAACGTGACTGCCGAATGAGCATTGTGGCAGAGGGAGGATATCAAGGCTGGCAAGGCCATTGCCTCTGGTATGTTTTGTTATTGAGATAAATATGAATACTTCTAGTTTTAAAAATTGGATTTTTATTCTGGTTGTGGTGCTCATATTTGTACTGATGTGCAGGATCTGCATGATAGCAGGGTGCTGGCATCAGGGGAGATGGATCTACGGGTCGGAAACGGAACACCAGTTGCTGTTTTGGCCGTAGGGACTTTTGTTTTAGTACTGCCCTCAGGCATGAACTTAAACTTTTGAACTGTTATTTGTGCCTAGTTTAACTAGGAAATTATATCTGTATCTTGTTAACCCAGCAGGGTTACACTTTTGTATTCAGGAACACAGGGTGTTATTTATATAAAAATGATACAGAAATTTGCACAGCTGTTGCAAATAACGGTCTTTATATTTTGAATATAAATGAATCTCCTAAAATGACAAACAAAAGGCTCAAAAGGAGTAATCTAAAAGATGAAGCTTATATGTGGCATTGTCGTCTAGGACACATCAACAAGACTCGCATATCCACACTTTCAAAGAGTGGGTACTTGGACGAATTTGATCCCAATTCATATGACGTCTGCGAATCTTGTCTTTTAGGCAAAATGCCTAAATCACCTCTTAGCGGTAAAGGTGAACGTGCCACAGAACTGTTAGCTCTCGTTCATACTGACGTATGCGGGCCCATGTCTAGCCAGGCTAGAGGTGGATTTCACTACTTCGTAACCTTTACAGATGATGCATCTCGTTACGGTTATGTGTATCTTATGAGACACAAGTCGGAAACTTTTGAGAAATTCAAAGAGTTTCGACACGAAGTGGAGAAACAAACAGGATGAGTATCAAGACATTACGGTCAACCGTGGTGGCGAATACTTAAGTTTGAGTTTCAAGATTACTTGAAAGAATATGGTATTCTTTCACAGTGGACTCCTCCTGGAACACCACAATTAAACGGTGTGTCCCGAACGGAGAAACCGCACCTTGTTGGACATGGAGGTCAATGATGAGTCGCACTGAGCTACCAATATCCTTCGGGGATACGCATTAAACAGTGCTATACTTATTTTGAATAAGGTACCGTCGAAGTCGTTGAACAGACCCCATATGAGATATGGACAGGAAGGAAACCAGGTTTCTCTTTCCTAAGATTTGGGGATGCTGGGCATATGTTAAAACGTTTGGAAGGCACCAAACTTGAACCCAAATCTGATAAATGCCTTTTCGTTGGATATCCTAGGGAAACCAAAGGATATTACTTCTATTACCCACAAGAGAACAAAGTATTTGTTGCTCTACATGCGGTTTTCCTTGAGAAGGAATTCCTAAATGCAGTGGTAAGTGGGAGGAAAGTAGAACTCGATGAAAATCGTAGTGATACTGTTCCTGGCAATGAATCAACGACGGAACAAGAACAGACCATCCGGGATGAGTCTGTACCACAAACTTCACATACACAAGGACCGCGTAGGTCGGAGAGAGTCAGAACAGTACCTGAGAGGTATGGGTTCCTGATCTCACCTCATATAGATATTAATCTTATTGAGGATAATGAGCCGGCTACGTATGAGGAAGCGATACAAAATATCGATTCCGCTTTATGGCAAGAAGCCATGAAGTCCGAGATGGATTCCATGTACGCCAACCAAGTTTGGACACTGGTTGATGCACCAGAAGGCGTAAGCCTATGGATGCAGATGGATCTTCAAAAGAAGACCGACATGGATGGCAACGTACAAACGTACAAGGCTAGGCTTGTAGCGAAGGGGTATCGTCAACAATGGTATTGACTATGACGAACCTCTCACACCCGTTGCCATGATTAAATCCATTCGGATAATGCTTGCAATAGCTGCATATTTCGACTACGAGATATGGCAATGGACGTTAAAACCGCTTTCCTTAACGGAAACCTTTTGAGGATGTTTATATGCAACAGCCTGACGGTTTTATCGTACCTAGACTTGCAAACAAGGTTTGCAAGTTAAATCGATCCATTTATGGATTGAAGCAAGCATCACGGTCATGGAATCAGCGTTTTGATGATCATAAAGAATATGATTTCGTGCAAAACGCAGATGACCCTTGTGTATACAAGAAGGTTAGTGGGAGAGCACTTACTTTTATTGTCCTTTATGTCGACGACGTATTGCTTATAGGCAATGACATTCCCATGCTAACGTCGGTGAAAGCTTGGCTTTCATTAAAATTCTCCATGAAAGATCTGGGAGAAGCAACCCTTTATTCTTGGAATAAAGATCTACAGGGATAGATCTAGAAAGCTGCTTGGACTCTCCCAGAGTACATACATTGATAAAGTGTTGAAGAGATTCAACATGGAACAATCCAAGAGGGGATTGGTTCCAATGGTACGTGGTACCTCTCTGTCTAAGGACATGTGCCCTAAGACTCAGGAAGAGAGAGACCACATGAGTCGGATACCGTTCGCCTCGGCAGTCGGATCGATCATGTATGCCATGATATGTACACGACCTGATGTCTCATATGCTTTGAGCATGTGCAGTCGCTATCAGGCCGATCCAGGTGAAGGTCACTGATAGCAGTTAAGAATATCCTTAAGTATCTTAAACGAACTAAGGATGCTTTCTTAATTTATGGAGGTGGAGAACTTGCGGTATCTGGGTATACCGATGCAAGTTTCCAAACCGACAAGGATGACTACAAGTCGCAATCCGGGTACATTTTTTGCTTGAATAACGGAGCAGTGAGCTGGAAATCTTCCAAGCAAGATACTGTTGCCGATTCAACAACAGAAGCGGAGTACATCGCTGCATCTGAAGCAGCAAAGGAGGCAGTTTGGATCCGAAGTTCCTAATCGGATTAGGAGTAGTTCCGTTAGGAGCTGAGCCCGTTCCATTGTATTGTGACAATAACGGGGCTATAGCACAGGCTAAGGAACCAAGGTCTCATCAACGGTCCAAGCATGTTCTTCGACGTTATCATCTGATTCGAGAGATTATACATCGTGGCGATGTAAAAGTCGAGAAGGTCACATCAGATGACAACATTGCCAGATCCGCTGACGAAAGCTGTTCTACAGCAAGTTTTTGAACGACACATACATAGTTCGGGTATTAGATCTTGAGTGACTGGCTATAGGCCAAGTGGGAGATTGTTAGACATTATGTCCCATAGCGTCACTGTTTGTAAATGATATTTGTGTTATTGTACAAATTAACTATGTGATAATGAAATTGCCTTTTGCCGTTTTGTAATATTATTTACTTTGACTTATAAATGGCGAAAGTCCATATGATTAGTACCTGGACTGAGAATGATATGAGACAGTATCAGTCCCCAAAGGTTTAATCATTAAATATCCCTAGTCGTAGTATTATCGAGACTGGACATCGATAATGCGGAATAGACTAGTATTGCGCTTGTGCACGTTGTGAGGGCACAACGGCATAGTTCTCATATATTTAAGTATTGGATACTTATGCAAGTGCAATAGGAGGTTGTGTTTTACCGATGGTACGGAAAACAGCTTCGCTCTGGATAGACCCCGCGGAATCCCATTGGTAGTATGTCTACGTGTCTATGGAGGCCGCATCAGGGTAGGTGTATATGGTCTTAACCTGAGACTTACATCGCTAGTACTTGCGACAATCGGTAAACTTTAGTTTTGGTGTTGGGGACCTTAACCGGTTCTGTGTACACCTCTTCTGGGTTTATCGAGAATCGTAGTGTACTGGATGTGATGTCAAGATGGAAGTATCGCTCAGACATATGGAGGTGATGATCACGCAGGACACAGAACTAGTACTCTATAAAGGTTGCAACCGTCGGGACAATAATGACAGGTCAGGATTGTCCGATTTAAAGAGACTAGTTGCTTGATGTCCGATATATGTTTCGTACGGGGCAGACACATCTCCAGCCCCAGGCCTAGCATGTGATCATCCGATACTGGATCGATGTACGGAATACTACGGTATACTACGCCTGATACAGATCTTATATTCCTATAAGAATATTTCTGGAGAATTGGGTAGGCATGCGCTTTGCTAGAAGCCAACCTTGTCTTTTAAATCGGTAAAGACGTAGTACGAGGTACGTATGTGTTCGGATTATCCGACACCGTATTTACTGCCAAAATATCCGGAGATCTCTTGGGTCGCTTCCTGAAGATTCACCTATGATATTTGATTCGGACTTAATTAATCTTGGATTAATTGCGGAGAAACTTTATCTTGGATAAGTGCCTAATTTAGAGAGAGAACGATTAATTTGGAATTAATCGATAAAATTATTATATTCGATATCTAATAATTGAAATTCGATTTCGACGCGAAATTAAAATTAGATTTTAATTCGGGCATACGAGTTAATTTAGAATTAATTCGTAGCGACGTAAATAATAATTTCGCTAGGAGCGATTATTTATTTAAATCCGATTTAATAACGTCGCGACGCTAGCTCGGTATTTCGGAAATATCGAACCCGAACGCGTGAGTGGACGTGGGCCCACTTTCATTGGGAAACGTGTGGGCCCACATGACACTTGTCATATATGCATTATTTATTGATAAGGCATTGCATGTTAATAGTGTACAAAACACTCTAGGCATTGCCATGGTGATAGTGTGCATTACACTCAAAGGCTTTGCATGGAGTTTGAGTGTTTGACACTCTAAGCCATTGCATGGTTTATGTCATAGATTTATTATTAATTTAATAAATTATAACATAAATATAAATTGATTTTTGGTAAAACAAAATCAATTAATTTAAGACTTTACACAAAATCCTCTCTTCTCTCTCAAATTGCCGTGAACTCCATTGACAAGGGCAAGGAAGATTTGATCTTCTATTTCTCCATTTTTGCTAGCACAAGCAAGGGATCAAAAGAGGTGATAGGGAAACCATCAAAGAGCTTGAATACAAAGCTTGGAGCTTCAAGTCTTCTTCTCCTCTTGGCCGAATCTTCCACACTTGGAGCTTCTACCATTTGATCATCTTCTTCAAATCACAAGGCATTGTAAGTATGATTCCGCCATACTCATGTTTATATATATATTCTTTATAGTTTTTCACATGCTTAATCTTTGTTGGGACATATTATAGAAACACAGCCCCACCCAGTAATATCCATCCGATATACATTATTCAAACATCACAACCTGTTTCATACAAGCATGTTATCAATCAATCTAATCAATTAATTAATCTTGATAATTAGTGATCATCCAATGTTCAAACAAGATTTGATTTTGTTCGAGTCAAACTCGTATTGCGAACACGTACTCAAAGTACGATTTCTCAAATAAAATTAAATTACATGATTAAATCCAATTTAATACTATTTAATTCTAATTCATTTTTAATTCCAAATTAAATATTACACTTTAAAAATAAACCTTTACGACTTAAATTCAAATTTAATTTCTATGGTCTCAAAGCCCGATTAATATCCAATATTAATTTAATTAAAGTCTAATGGGCTTTAATAATTTCTTGAGGCGTGGACTTTTGGTCAACTCGGGTCAAACCCGCAACACCAAAGTCCAATCCAGGAGTTACCCCTAAGCCCCATAAATTAATTTAGGCCCATTAGGCCCAATAAACGTTAAAGGTTCATTAGTCGCATTTGGGCCTTTTGGAAGCGGTTTTGGGCCTAATTGGATCCAACCAATTTTGGCCTAAACCAACTTTGTACAACAAATCCATAACCCAATAACAACTTAAAGCCCAAATCCAATTTAAGCCCAATAATTTAATTTCAAAAATCCAAATTTTCCAATTAATTACCTAAAGTGTATAGCATTATTAATTACCCAAAACAAAGTTTCCAAAACATGAAATTTGTCCAATTAATCATGCTTACATCAATTAATCTGTCCAACATAATTAAATCAAAATCAAACCCAATTATACATGCTAAAGTCTCGGCCATAAGGGGAAAAAAATGTCCAAATCAAATTCAATCCAATTGAACCCAATCAAATATAATTCAACATCCCCAAATGATTTCTAAGTCATCCAATGAACAAAAATCAAAAAAACAAGACATTAGGGCACTTGCCAAATTCGGCATCACAAGCAAGCAAATTGAGGAAAAATTGTTTCAACACTTTTCATCAAATTGATCTAATCAATCATCAATCAAACAACATTCAAGCATTCTAAATCATCCAATTTCATTAAACATGCTCAAAATCAAGTTTACCCAAATTTGTCATGCCC
>SKCR01000909.1:0-28682 GCA_019454045.1 Zanthoxylum bungeanum
TCTAGGGTTTGTTTGTGTTCAAAATGTGTTACAAGTGTGTAGAGTGAAGAGAGAGAGAAGGCTTTTTGGTTTTGTTAAAGGGTTTTACCCTTTTACTCAAAACCATGTAGTTGGGGTAATTTGGTTTCACTAAACAAAGTGGTTGGAAAGTAGTAAGTGGTTTTGGCATAAATGCCAACCACTTTCCAACCACCACTTCACATGTGTGACATGTGTGAAGGTGGGCCCCACCATTTTGAATTCAAACTCAAAATGTCTCTACAAACATTTACCGCGGCTCGGTTCCGTTTAATCCGATTAAACAAACTTTCGTCGCTAAATAATTAAATCTAATTTAATTAAATAACGATGCCTCGCAAAATATATACGAACGTCATTTACGAATTAATTCTAAATTAATTCGTTCGTTCGTATTAAAGTCTGACTTTAATTTCGTAACGAAATCCAATTCATATTAAATATCCGATATATTAACTTTAGCCCATACGAATAAATTAAATAGAAAAATCAAATTTAACAATTAAATTTATTTTACGATTAATTCAAATTAATCGCGTTCTCTCTTTTCCGAACACATTTAATCCAGATTAATAATAACCTCAATTAATCCCAGATTAATTTTCTCCATCTAATTAATCCCAGATTAATTTTCTCTCTTAATAATCCCAGATTAATTCTAATTTAAATCAATTGTCATCGGTGAATCTTTGGGAAGCGACCCAAAAGATCCTTGGATATGTTGGCAGTAAGTACGGTTATCGGATTATCCGAATACATGCGTACCTCGTACCACGTGCTTACCGATTTACAAGACATGGTTGGCTTCTAGCAAAGCACCGTGCCTACCCAATTCTCCAGAAATATTCTTACTGGAATGTATAATCTATGTCAGGCATAGTATACGTAGTATTGCGTATTACGATCCAGTATCGAATGTCACTTGCTAGGCCTGGGGCTGGAAGTGTCTGCCCCGTACGAAGCACATGTCGGATGTCTGGTAACTAGTCTCTATTATCGGATATACATGACCTAGTCATAATATCCCAATGACTGCAGTACTTAAGAGCACCAGTACCATATCCTACGTGACATCATCTCCACTATGACTGGAGTGATACTTTCTTCTTGACATCACACCCAATACACTACGATTCTCAATATACCTACCAGAGGCGTACACAGAACCGGTTAAAGCCCTGGATGACCAAAACTAAAGCATACCGATTGTCGCAAGTATTAGCGGTGCAAGTCTCAGGTTAAGACCAAATACACCTACCCTGATTTCGGACTTCCATAGACACATAGTCATACTACCAATGGAATTCCGAGGGGTCTATCCAGAGCGAAACTATTTTCCGTACCATCGGTAAAAACACACAACCTCCTATTACACTAGCATGAGTATCTATACCCAAATATATGAGAACTATGTCGTTATGATCTCACATAACGCGCACAAGTGTAATACTAGTCTATTCCGCATTATCGATGTCCAGTCTCGATAATACTACGACTAGGATATTTAATGATTAATCCTTTGTGGACTGATACTGTCTCATATCATCTCAATCCAGGAACTAATCATAAGGACCTCCTATCATTATACATCTAGGTGATCTAATCACAAATGATAAGAGTGCAATCTCATTGTCACATAGTTAATTTGTACAACAACACCATGATCTGTACAAATAGTGACGCTATGGGTCATAACTGTCCAACAAAAACCGCATGTAGAGCAACAAATACTTTGTTCTCTTGTGGATGATAGAAGTAATATCATTTGGTTTCCCTAGGATATCCTACAAATAGGCATTTATCCGATTTGGGTTCAAGTTTGGTACCTTCCAAACATTTGACGTAGGCCTAACAACCCCAAATCTTCAGGAATGAGAAACCCGGTTTCTTTCCTGTCCATATTTCATATGGAGTCTGTTGAACAGACTTTGACGGAACCTTATTCAAAATAAGTATTGCACTGTTCAATGCATATCCCCAGAAGGAAATAGGCAGCTCTGTGAGACTCATCATAGACCTTACCATGTCTAACAAAGTTTGGTTTCTCCGTTCGAACACACCGTTTAATTGCGGTGTTCCTGGAGGAGTCCACTATGAAAGAACACCATATTCTTTCAAATAATCAAGAAACTCATTGCTTAAGTATTCGCCACTACTGTCTGACCGTAATGTCTTAATACATTTTCCACGGGTCCATAAATCAGAATCTGAGAAAATTTGACTTTGCTAACGTGCGCCGTGCCACTTGTCACCATCACAGCCAATCTACTAACATGCGCCGTGCCACGTGTCATCATCCTACGGTACCGACAGTCACCATCACCATGTGTCGCCACGTGTCACTCCACGTCATTGCCACGTCATCGTCAATATCACCAGGTTGACCGAGTCAAACTGCCAAGTCACTACCAAGTCATCATCAGCCAATCAGGAAGTGCCACGTGTCGTAATTCAATGGTGCCGACAGTCACTTTACCGCATGTCGCCATCAATCATCGCCGCGTCAGTGCCACATCAGCATCAATTATTGGCTCTCTTATCCCTATCTGACACGTGGCGGATAAGAAATCTAGCCGACCATCATAAGCCGCCATGTGTCACAATAATTGAGCCACAACCACCTTGCCACGTGTCACCTTATCACCTTTTCCAGAATCTGCAGCCGACGAACCAGAGCGTGCCACGTCGACAGAAGTTGGCGTAGCGACGCCAAAGGCCTTGGCGTCGCGACACTGGAACCCCATCGAGGCCTGTAAATTGAGGTCGAGATTTCAGTTTCTGTTGTACCACTCTCTATCATCTCTTTGACGTAAAGAGGGAGTTTCACTCTCTAGTTTCTTTTAGTTTTTAGTTTTTAGTTTTGTAAATAATTTTAATTACGTTTTGTAATAATAGTATTTACTTTTTTACTTTTTACAATTTTTACTATTCACCATGAGGAGGTAACTTCCCCAGCTAGGGTGAAAAGTAATTCTTTTACTATTGCAATTTAGATTAATCTCCCTTAATATAATATATTCACTATTTAAAAATATTGACTTAAAAAGGATACCGCCAGATTGGTCGGTTGGTAATTCATTTTAATCTGGTTAAACCTGACTAATCAAGGATACCGCCAGATTGGTCGGTTGGTAATTAACTTTCCTTCTTACCGCCTATTTGGCAGGTTCATGAAAAATCTTTTACCACCGCCTTAATGGCTGGTTGGACTTAATTTGACTTAATCAGGATACCGCCTATATGGCTGGTTGGTAATGTTATCACAAGTTTATATATTATATTATGGGAGATATCTAAATTAGTAGTAGTAAAAGTAATTCCTTTTACCTTAGCATTTTATTTTATTGTAATTTACTTTTCAGTATTTACTTTACCGCATTTTTACTTTATGTCTCTTATTTTCAAGTTTTTACTAGCCCTAGTTATGTGTTGTAACTAAATTAGTTATCTGGGGTTGTGATGACTTTTAATATCACCGGTTTATAAGGGGTTAGATTATAGTTTGGGTATTATAAAGATTTATTTAGTGAGTTTTAATCTTAATGCTTTTTATTAACTGGCTACTAATAAAATTGATCTGGTAATCTAAAATGAACTAGACATAGGGATTTTAGGTTTCAGCCTTAGACTTAATAGCCCACGATCTTCCTTGAGGATGATAACCCTTTAATAGATTTTCTAACAGGATAGACACATACCTGTCGGGCGGGGGTAGCCATAATTGGAACTTAAACTTAATGAATCCAGATAATTTGGTTGACATAGACATATGGTTCAATTGGGTTAAAGTGGGTATTTGTGTCTGACCATCGACAGAGTCTTACACATAATTTAGTGTTTCGGGTTAATAAATAAATATATTACCAAACTATAAAAAATAACCACTTCATCTTTAAAATGATATTTGAAGAAATCACAACCCTAGATAGTTTTTAATATTGAATTTTCTTAAAACCTACATTTGAATATTTTATTTACTTGTTTTTAAATTTAGAATCGTCACCATTTCAAATCAATCAAACAATCTGTTAGATACTAGTAATCATTTGACCTCATAAAATTAATAGCTTAGGTATTAAGTCCTCGTGGGATCGATACTTTTTATACTACTTGAACGATACGTGCGCTTGAGTTATACGCGTGTGTTTACGCCGGTCACATCACACCCAATACACTACGATTCTCAATAAACCCAGAAGAGGCGTACACAGAACCTGTTAAAGTCCTGGACGACCAAAACCAAATCGTATTGATTGTCGCAAGTACTAGCGATGTAAGTCTCAAGTTAAGACTAAATACACCTACCTTGATGCGGATTCCCATAGACACATAGTCATACTACCAATGGGATTCCATGGGGTCTATCCAGAGCGAAGCTGTTTTCATACCATCGGTAAACACAACCTCATATCACACTTGCATAAGTATCCATTACTTAAATATATGAGAGCTATGCTGTTACGCTTCCATAACACGCACAAGTGCAGTACTAGTCTATTCCGCATTATCGATGTCCAGTCTCGATAATACTACGACTAGGGATATTTAATGATTAAACATTTATTGATTGATACTATCTCATATCTTATAATCCGGAACTAATCATAGAGACTTTTATCAATTATATATATACGTAATCAATTACAAAATGATAAAATACAATTTCATTGCTACATAATTAATTTGTACAAAAACTTCAATGTCTTTTACAAATAGTGACGCTATGGGTCTTAATTGTCTAATAAAATTTTCATAAATCGTATTGACAAGACGGACCATATAACATGCACAATACATAATTACATTTAAACCTTATTAATTATGGATTTTCCGTAAAGTGTCATACACCGTAAATCTAATCAAATTAGATTAAAACAAGCATGTATAAACTAAGACTGCAAGATTAAACATTGAATGTAATGGGCTAATCATATTAGGGGGCCTAGAATCAGACTTGCTCTAATATCATTTTGAAAGGGTTATATGGCGGAAAACCGGTAACGCAGCGGAACAATGGAAATCAAAATTTTCCGATTTCAAAACTTTTTCTCGGATCAATTAAATAAACTTATTTATTTAATTATCCAATTATTAGATTATGAAATATCACACAAGAAATCAAATTTTTGTGTAATTACCAAATTGCCCCAAACTTTGAATTTTGTTCATTTTAGTTCTAAATTGTTCGAAACAATTTTTGGATGATTCTAAATCATTTATAAGATGATTTTAACAGGTCATACACATTAAAAAACAAATTGCAACATGAACCCCAATTTTTATCTAAAAGCCATGAGCCCCCCCTAATGGCCAAATTGTGCATTTTGCTCTTTTAATGTTCAAAACACATCAAAATGATATCCAATCAACATAAGATTTTATATGCATCATATAAACATCCAAATACAAAACATAAATGAAAAGCCCCAAATTTGGAAGTGGTCTTAAACCCTAATTTTTTAATTTCATCAAATTGGACAAATTAGACCAAGTTAGTAAAATCCAACACTTCAATCAGGTTTCTTCCACACCAATCAAGCCTCACCACAATGAAACAACTATAGAAAAATTCTAGGTCATTTAAGAGTGGGTCAATAACTCTAGAATGGCAACAAGTTTCTTAAACTATCAAAAGAATGCTTATTAACTCATTAGTAACATTCTATGATCTTTATACATGCATAACCCTATCATCAAACTTCCATCCAACAAAAACACAAAGAATAAAGAATAGAAAACATGAGAACATCATATTATGTAGCCTATAACACAAGGAACATTTTCCTCTCTAATAGTAACTTGAAGAAACTTACTAAAAATCCAAGCTTTTCTTGTTTTTTTCTTTTTCTTTCTCTCAAACTTCTTTGTTTTCTATCAATGGAGTTTTTTTGATAAGTATTTTAAGTTAATGAAACCCTAAATGAAAACAAAACAATATATACTCACTTTCTTAGCCTTGGCCGAAAATTGTAAATAGAATATCTAGATATTTTGTTTTTCATTTCATTTAATTTTACAACTTGTCAACTTGTTTTAATGATCATTACACTTTAATGATATTTTCAAACAAGTAAACAATTGCAACTAAGTCATTAAAGTAAATATCATAACTTTAAAATATTTATATTTTAATTAATTAATCATTTAACAATTAAATCATTAATTAATTAATTAAATACAAATATATTAAATATATGTATTATATTTACATTAAATATCAAATATATATATATATATATTTATTTATTTATGATATGAGTCAAATATCTCAATTTTACAATTAATTAATATGTATTTGATAAAATCTATCATTAAATACAAATACACAATAATTAAGAAATGACTATCGGGTCCCTACACATGTACTTTTCGTTTAATCTTTAAACGACTTTATAAATAATCAATATTATTTATAATATTGCCCTAGTGCTCTACGAGTATATTTCATTAGTGAGACTCTCTAGATTCAGGCATATCCGTCACGAAATCCAATTTCGTGTCTATAATTATCCACCCGTAAATTATGATGACCACAAATAAACTCGCTGAATCATACAGGTCGAGGTCATGACAAATGTATAATTCCTCCGTCACAGGTATTCGGATATATCCCAGAGATATAGATGTAAACGTTAAATCTCTATGGGGATTATCCTGTCGACGTCTCTATTAACAATCTCATAAAGAACATTTAGAACTGACTTATAAAATGTACCACGTGCCCATGGTTTTTATCTGATTGCTAATCATATGGACTACCTATGCTCTGTACACAGAACTGACAGATCCTATCTCGATACACATAAGACACCCCGAGGATCTATCCACACCCAACGAACAGACAGAGGTCTGATCTAAATAGATCGATGACGTGACTGCCATCTAAGTGTGGAAGATGTCTCATGTGCCCACAGTGGTATCTCAAGTCGAAGAATCACAAGTGCTACTCAACCCGAGAAGATTCTTATTGACGTTGGTGTACCATCCATTAAGAATCTTCGGTGAGTCGTTCAATGTTTATCCGCTATAAACACCTACATGTCTATACTAGTCTCCAAGACTTATGGTTCATTGAGAAACCATTATAATCATATATTCCAGTATACGACATGTACCGGTCTCAACGAGTTAACTTTTCTGACCAGATAGTGTAAACCTTGACCATGAACTGTCTGAGAATGACAACGTCATGATACAACTCAATGTCAGTTGCGACGCTTTTGCAACAGCATCATGACTAGTCATTCTATGGTCATTACGTCTTTACCATATTAAAAGATACATTATATTATAGAAACTGCATATATTATTCAGAATAATAATGTTTTGCAGTAGTATTCTCAAAGAAATACAACCAGGAATTGACACTCTGAGCACCAACCCCAACAGAACCAACTTTCTAAGCTCAAGAGGATGAAGAATTACCTATTAATCTCCAAATTCCCAAGCTTTTTCCCTTGAATTTCCTTCAAATTCTTCATGAAATTGTCAAACCATTTTGAAACCCATTTTTGGTGAAGGCTCTCGGCAATTGGAACTGATGATGATAATAATGAAAACAATTTTTCATTTTAAAAGAGAGAAAAAACGAAATTTGACCTTGGGGCATTTTTGTCTTTTAAATTTTAATCAAATTAAAGTCAATTTAACTTTATATTTGACCAATCAAAATTGGACAAATAAAGTATAATTTAAATTGATGCCATATGTCACCAATTATTTGTCACCATGTATCATATACAATATTGACAATTGGATAAGGTTGGAAAAATCAATTATTTAATTATTAAATAATTAAACAATTAATTTACACAAATATATATATTTATTTACATTAAATAATAAATACATATATTCATGGAATGTGTCAAAATCTCATTTGGCGAATAATTAATGTGTATCTAATCGTATTATGTATCAAATACAAATTCACAATAATTATTAGCGGACAAAATCCCATAATGCATGTGTCATCGTTTAACCGATTAAACGATCCGAATTAACTCACTTTATTCGGTGAAGTATTATGAATAATCTGAATTATCCATATCGAGTTGCCCAAGTGTTCAACGAGTAAACTTCATATTGTGGGACTCTCTAAGTTTAGGTTTATCTATCACGAAATCCAATTTCTTGTCTATAATCCACCCACTCAGGGATTATGACGACCACGGATAATCTCGCTAAACTATGCAAGTCGAGGTCATACCATATGTATAATCTCTCAGTCACAAACCATCCGTATTATACTTGGGATATAGATGATAATGTCAAATCCGTTCGGGATAATACAGTCGACTTTCAATTTACGATCACGAAATAACAATCAGTACTGATTTTCGACGTTATACCATGGCCATGGATTTACTATATCGTAAACACGTGTTGATGCCTATGCCCTGTACACAGGACTGACGGATCATATCTTGATACGCATAGGATATCATGAGCATAAGTCCACACCCAACGAACAGGCGGAGGTCTGATCATGAATAGATCGTTGACGTGACTGCCATCAAAGTGTGGAGAATAACTCATATATCCCACTGTGGTATCTCAAGTCAAAGAACCAATATGCTCGCTCAACTTGAGAAGGTTCCTATTGACGTTGGTGTACCATCTATTAGGAAACCTTCGGTGAGTCGTTCAATGTCTTATCAAATAAACACCTACATGTCTATATGAGTCTCCCGAGACTCATGGTTCACTAGGAAAAACCATCAGACCAAGTCACGATATACAACATGTACTGGTCTCAGCGGATTTTACTAACCGAACCATGTTAGTAAATCTTTACCAGGAACTTTATTTAAGGATATACAACTAATAGTGCGCTTCTTAATATCAATTACAAACTACGTTGTAACTGCGCACTATATTGTAAATCCTATGGTCTTTGTCTAATATACACGTACCACTGAACCAGATTCAGTTTCGATCTAATGGTAATCAGATATCTAATCTCAATTAGATCAAATAGGTGTATAAAAGAAAATAGAGCTACCATTAAATTAAGTAATATTATGGAAAATATAATTGCTCGTATTTATGAATCAGACATAAATACAATCCGGATTGGCACTCGAAGCACCAACCCTAACAATTTCTCCCACTTGCTCTAGTGCCAATCCATGGTATCGTATACATATCTTAATGTGTATCGCATACTCATGGCCCTCAAGAGCTCACCAGCACTCAAGAGGTAGGCAACAACAAGTAAGTCTACTTTAACAAAATCGAGTTTGTCAATCAAACCCAACTGTTTTCCTACGCCAACATCATTCATATTTTGTAGAATCCAAATTCCACATCAATATGATTCAGACGCTATATAGTATTGTGCTATAGCTGTAAAGTTGTCTATGTATTTAGAGGTCAAATCCAAAAACTATGAGACAACCGCAAGCACTATACTAATATGAAAACTTCTAATCTATGAGGTCACTATGCAACTTCATAAGTAAATACTTCAAAAATTGCAAATGATTCCACTAGTTTAGTAGAATCAATGACGACACTCCCACTGCATCTTTTCTGACTTTATATGACATAGACCATCTAATGTCATAATTAGGATCAAAACTAATCTGACCTTATGGTTGCAGACTAAATTCTCCATGAATAAGATACTTGTTCTTAATATCTCAAAGATCACAAAGAACATGTTTCAAGATCCATCATATGGTCTTCAGCGTATCAAAATAACTTGTAAAAATTACGATTAAATTATAATCTTTAATCGCGCATAATACAATATTCGTTTCGCCATCATCCTATGATGCATAATATTGACTAGACATTATAATCAATCTTTCTTTCGACAAAGGTATCATCCTTTACGAAAGATGAATACTATATATATATAAAAGACACGTTAACTGTCAAATAATTATACTAATTGTCATACAGATAGTCATACTGTGTCCTTTATTAGATCATTTCTAATATGCGACTAATGGGAGTTTCTCATAAGTCTCTCAGTTTTATATCTTATATAAAACTTTATATATCAAATATATCAGAGACTACTCCCACTACTTCTACGGAGAAATGAAGAATTAGGATATGTAATACTATAAAGAAATTTGTACGCTCCCACTGACCCTACTGACAAATACATATTCTCTATACTTCGATAAAACAAGACAATCATACTAATATTAAAATCAGAGAACACAGATTTCCGGAAAACTTATCTGAGTCTACAATAGACTCCATAAGCTAGTATATCAAAGTGTGATGTTAGCAGAATACAAACTCTAGGGCCATTCCAGAATGAACTTCTTCAAACGAAGAAACCACGACGGATCTCTCATTCGAAGAAATCACTCAAGAACGCCACCTTGCATTCTTTAGCTAAAATACACAGTCTAATATCAACACTAACCAACAAATTTTTAATTGTTCATTTAGTGTGACTAGAGACAAGTTTCCTCAGAATCTACAATAGACTATTGAGTATAACCTTCTCATTGTCATACTATAAAGGTCAAACATTTATCAAGCTCACTTTACTTTTGCTGCGCAAAAAATTTGCACATTTTATGAACTATTCATAATGAAAGCCTAATCAAGTTCAAAACTTGATCAAAGTAAGCCATGAACAATCTTAAATCTATGATTCAATGGAGACTTCCAAAATCGATATCAAATATAGCTCCCACTATAAGTTTTAGGATAATTTTCTTCAATAAGAAAACAACATAATCATTAAGTATCAAATACTTTGTAAATGATTCTGACATCCTATTGTATTTATACGGAAGTTGTCTAAGGGTGTTTTTTCATTTTGTTAATTATGTAGTTCCATTAAATTTTATCATTCTCTCATTTGACTTCACTAAGTCAAGTCCTTTCTACAATCGTCATCATCTGATGTTAACATACCAAGTAATAAAATAATTTTATTACTCGGGATCGTAGAAAATATATTCTATCAAATAGAATACAATATTTCATTAAATAGAATATATGATAAACCTTTCACTCGTACCTCTGAGGCACAAGTACTTTCAATTATATAACCATTATACAAAAGAAAGATTCAAATCTCAAACTTTTCAAGATTCGAATTTTCTACTATACATATCATATATGTAATTGTAGAAACGAATGGAACCTTAACTAAAGAGATGAATTAGTGTTCCTAGAGCATAACCCCAACAGTATTGAAAATCAATTCGGTAACACTCGATATCAACGAATCAAATCATATAAGATTTGATTACTCCCACTGACCAATTCCATCAAAATGGAATCGCAGAAGTTTGATATTTAATAAGAATCATATTCATTAAATAACCTTAGAACTAATTGCCTTAAATTCATGCGTTTGATCAAATCAAACATCTTTGAACAATTTAAAGACGCGCAATGAATTTCCAAAGATACAGTTTTCAACACTACTGATAAAATATCTTTGAACTATTCAAAATATTCTATCCGAGTTTCATTAGAAACATATTGACAGTTCTTGAACAATTCAAGACGTTCAACATGTTCTCTATTAGAAACATGTAACTAAGTCATGAAAATTCATCAACTGAGTTACGAAACAAAGAAAACTCTACAAGGCAATTTCTAATTCATTAAACTACACACATCCAATGTATTAGTTTAATAAATCGGTGGTTCAATGACAATCATCGGTTTTACCTACTATATTTAGACTCGAATCGAATGATTCGATTGTGTTATTTCCAATCCTTCAAAAAAAATGAGACGATAGATTTTACACTGCAGTTGATCAGTGGACCCTAGCGACGAGTGTGAAAAACAATTATACGCAACTTATTTAGCAAAAACTTAATGGTTTGACATTACAATACATGCGATTGCACGGAATCAAAAGTATTGGTTGTCATCAAATGTAATGCCACATCATCCGAGAATGCCATCATGCCACTCAAAAGATGGAGAAAATCTACCATACAACAGAGGTAGATTTTAGTAAATGACATGTGTAGATTTTAGTAAATCTACTTACAGTTGTCATATTACGAGAATCGTTATTCTCTATACACAACTATATGTGTCTCATTTCTTAAGCTTTATAATTTGCGTTCAATTATTCACAACGATTGCAAATAATTGATTAACAAATTGTGTCAAACACACGACTTCTAAAAGTCGCTGAAGCCAAGAAATGTCATTATCAGATAAACAAATACTAAAGGGGTTATCTTAATGCCAGTCAAGAACATCGAGACATGAACAAATTTGTGTCAATTCTTACTGCATAAGAAACAGTTCTTTCTAGAATAATATCCTAAAGCAGATATCTATTTAGATTACCTATTGTGACTTAGTAACTAAGTCACAAACCATCTTGATTACAAGGAAATCGGAACAATAATTCCCAATGGTTTCAACTAATCTAACAGTATCTAAGTCTACTGTCTGTCTAGAACCTATTCTAGAATTACGCAACTATAAGTAAAGTCAGAAAACCTATTCTAATAATAGACATGCAGTGGAATAGAAGCATAAATATATAAATAGTATAGAATGTAAGGAAAACAAAGCAGTAAATTCCAAAATATTACACACCGCTTAAGCTATGGATTTTAAATTCAGCAGTGTCTCCCACTACTTTACGTAATACCGTAATCCCCAATGGATAACGGGAATTCAATAATTAAATTGAATTCCATAGTGAGAGTAGGATCCCATGAATATATTTCGACTCATAGCTTTGGCACAATCTCGCCAACGTATATTCATTAGGTAGACAATCTTTATCAATCACTCATCAGGGACACCTGGTTTTGGTCCTGACCGTTTCTCGCCGTGACACCTTTGGCACGTTCACAGGGAGGCGTATCAAGGCTACACTTGCCAATGAAAAAATCAAGCTACCGATGTAGTCCTGACAGCTTTGGCACGTTCAGGATTTCCACTTTCACTTGAATTTGTCTAGTATCATTCTACAACCGGCATGGATAAATTCTATCAACTACACACTCACTACTTTAGCACGATCTCGGATGCAGCCATAGAAAGTTACCCATAAACCGTATTGACAAGACAGACAGAGAAATATGTATCCAATACACGTTACTTTACAGCCATATTTAAAAGCGGGGATTTTCCTTCGGAAGTTATAATCTACATCAAATGAAAAATTTTAATCTAAATCATTTTTTAAAAATTTCAATTCTACTTTAGAAAACATAACAGAATTTAACTATTAAATTTTCGTTATATTCTCCGTTAACGTAAAACCGAAAAGTAAAGAAACATATCTAGATTCCAAGCATGTGTGAACATTGAAATTGGATTAAATATCAAATATCAAGCATAATAATGTAATGGATGAAGCATCAGACCCGCTCTGATACCAGTTTGTTGGGGTTTTGGGTGATGGGGCGCAGCGGAAGCGCGATTCTGGCGAAATCGTATTTTAAAACTTTTTCAAAAATACCGAATAAATTATTCAATATCTAATATGAATAATTTATTCATATTTCACCTAAACCTATTTATTCAGTATCAAATATTGACATAAATAATGAGAAAACTCGCGAAACGTTTACGAAAACCGTTTTCTATAAAATTGCCTAAAACGCGTTTTTGACAGAACCGACTACCCGACACTTATGGAAACTGCCCAGGTCAGCTCCAACAGTGTCAGGGCAGTTCATGGCTGCCCAAACAGTGATGGATTCAAATTTTACACAGCCATCACCCGGTTGGCTCAAAATCCACCCGGTAAACGTCGTTTTTGGCTGTTTTCGCTTATTTCAAGTCGGAAACACTTTCCGGAAATTATGTTAACACCCAAATTACATCCAAAACATTTATAAGATAACAATTTCATCACAAAATTTTCAGATATTCCAGGTCTTAAACAGTAAACGAAATTGCCAAAAACATGCTTTAAATCCAATTTTTCAAGACTAAATCAATTAATCTTAACACCAAATCAAAGCCACCACACATGAAGCACCCAAAAAAAATTATAGGTGTCATAAGAGTGGTCAAAACACTCTAGAATAGCAACTCATCAATAATTGATTAATTTGGAAACTAATTACATTAATTACTTCCAAATCTACACTTCAAACATGCCATACACTTCCAATTCATCAACCACAACTAAAAGCCCCAAAAATCATATTTGAAAGGAGCCCTAGAACCTTTCTAATAAGTCAAGAAACAAGAATAAAGAATATAAAAACATGAGAACATCATATTATGTAGCCTATAACACAAGGAACATTTTCCTCTCTAATAGTAACTTGAAGAAACTTACTAAAAATCCAAACTTTTCTTGTTTTTTTCTTTTTCTTTCTCTCAAACTTCTTTGTTTTCTATCAATGGAGTTTTTTTGATAAGTATTTTAAGTTAATGAAACCCTAAATGAAAACAAAACAATATATACTCACTTTCTTAGCCTTGGCTGAAAATTGTAAATAGAATATCTAGATATTTTGTTTTTCATTTCATTTAATTTTACAACTTGTCAACTTGTTTTAATGATCATTACACTTTAATGATATTTTCAAACAAGTAAACAATTGCAACTAAGTCATTAAAGTAAATATCATAACTTTAAAATATTTATATTTTAATTAATTTAATCATTTAACAATTAAATAATTAATTAATTAATTAAATACAAATATATTAAATGTATGTATTATATTTACATTAAATATCAAATATATATATATATTTATTTATTTATTATATGAGTCAAATATCTCAATTTTACAATTAATTAATGTGTATTTGATAAAATCTATCATTAAATACAAATACACAATAATTAAGAAATGACTATCGGGTCCCTACACATGTACTTTGCGTTTAATCTTTAAACGACTTTATAAATAATCAATATTATTTATAAATATTGCCCTAGTGCTCTACGAGTATATTTCATTAGTGAGACTCTCTAGATTCAGGCATATCCGTCACGAAATCCAATTTCATGTCTATAATTTATTCACCCGTAAATTATGATGACCACAAATAAACTCGCTGAATCATACAAGTCGAGGTCATGACAAATGTATAATTCCTCTGTCACAGGTATCCGGATATATCCCAGAGATATAGATGTAAACGTTAAATCTCTATGGGGATTATCCTGTCGACGTCTCTATTAACAATCTCATAAAGAACATTTAGAACTGACTTATAAAATGTACCACGGGCCCATGGTTTTTATCTGATTGCGAATCATATGGACTACCTATGCTCTGTACACAAAACTGACAGATCCTATCTCGATACACACAAGACACCCCGAGGATCTATCCACACCCAACGAACAAGCAGAGGTCTGATCTAAATAGATCGATGACGTGACTGTCATCTAAGTGTGGAAGATGTCTCATGTGCCCACAGTGGTATCTCAAGTCGAAGAATCACAAGTGCTACTCAACCCGAGAAGATTCTTATTGACGTTGGTGTACCATCCATTAAGAATCTTCGGTGAGTCGTTCAATGTTTATCCGCTATAAACACCTACATGTCTATACTAGTCTCCAAGACTTATGGTTCATTGAGAAACCATTATAATCATATATTCCAGTATACGACATGTACCGGTCTCAATAGGTTAACTTTACTGACTAGGTAGTGTAAACCTTGACCATGAACTGTCTGAGAATGACAACGTCATGATACAACTCAATGTCAGTTGCGACGCTTTTGCAACAGCATCATGACTAGTCATTCTTTGGTCATTACGTCTTTACCATATTAAAAGATACATTATATTATAGAAACTGCATATATTATTCAGAATAATAATGTTTTGCAGTAGTATTCTCAAAGAAATACAACCGGGAATTGGCACTCTGATCACCAACCCCAACAGAACCAACTTTCTAAGCTCAAGAGGATGAAGATTTACCTATTAATCTCCAAATTCCCTAGCTTTTTCCCTTGAATTTCCTTCAAATTCTTCATGAATTTGTCAAACCATTTTGAAACCCATTTTTGGTGAAGGCTCTCGGCAATTGGAAGTGATGATGATAATATTGAAAACAATTTTTCATTTTAAAAGAGAGAAAAAACGAAATTTGACCTTGGGGCATTTTTGTCTTTTAAATTTTAATCAAATTAAAGTCAATTTAACTTTATATTTGACCAATCAAAATTGGACAAATAAAGTATAATTTAAAGTCATGCCATATGTCACCACTTATTTGTCACCACGTATCATATACAATAATGACAATTGGATAATGTTGGAAAAAATCAATTATTTAACTATTAAATAATTAAAAAATTAATTTACACAAATATATATTTTATTACATTAAATAATAAATACATATATTCATGGAATATGTCAAAATCTCATTTGACGAATAATTAATGTGTATCTAATTGTATTTTGTATCAAATACAAATACACAATAATTATTAGCGGACAAAATCCCCTAATGCATGTGTCATCGTTTAACCGATTAAACGATCCGAATTAACTCACTTAATTCGGTGAAGTATTATGAATAATCTGTATTATCCATATCGAGTTGCCCAAGTGCTCAACGAGTACACTTCATATTGTGGGACTCTCTAAGTTTAGGTCTATCCGTCACGAGATCCAATTTCGTGTCGATAATCCACCCGCTCATAGATTATGACGACCACGGATAATCTTGCTAAACTATGCTAGTCGAGGTCATAGCATATGTATAATCCCTCTGTCACAGGTCATCCGTATTATACCCGGGATATAGATTAGAACGTCAAATCTGTTCGGTATAATATAGTCGACTTTCAATTTACGATCACGAAATAACACTCGGTACTGATTTCCGACGTTATACCACGACAATGGATTTACTAGATCGTAAACACGTGTTGGATGCCTATGTACTGTACATAGGACTGACGGATCCTATCTTGATACGCATTGAATATCATGAGCATCAGTCCACATCCAACGAACAGGCGGAGGTCTGATCATGAATAGATCATTGACGTGACTACCATCAAAGTGTGGAGGATAACTCATATATTCCACTATGGTATCTCAAGTCGAAGAACCACTATGCTCGCTCAACTCGAGGAGGTTCCTATTGAATTTGGTGTACCATCTATTAGGAAACCTTCGGTGAGTCATTCAGTGTCTTATCAAATAAACACCTATATGTCTATACGAGTCTCCCGAGACTCATGGTTCATTGGGATAAAACATCGGACCAAGTCACGATATATGACATGTACTGGTCTCAGCGGATTTTACTAACCGACCCATGTTAACAAATCTTGACCAGTAATTTTATTTAAGGATATACAAATCTTGAAATTATATTTTAATTCGGGCAAACGAGTTAATTTAGAATTAATTTGTTAGTAACGTAAATAGTGATTTTGCTAGGCATAATTATTTAATTACGTCGCAACGGAAAATTCCTTAATTTGGAATTAGCGAACCCGAGCCGGGGAGTGTTTTGCGGGCGCACTCGTATTGTAAATTTAAAGTGCGGCCCACAAGTCACTTCTAGCGTCAAATCGCTAATCACTTCAAGCGTCAAATCACTTGTCACTTTGAGTGATGTGATGTCTAGTCACTTTTGATGTAAATAGTGACTTGAGTGGTTGGAAGGCATTTATTGCCTTTTGGCTCCAAAATGTGGTTGACCTTTTTGAAAGGCTAATACCAAAATTTTGGTATATGCATTATTTGGATTTTAGAAATCAAATAATCAAGACAACACTCTCTCTCTCACTATTTTCTCTTTCACGCCCAAGGGGCAATTTTCTTCTCCATTTTTCTGGTTTCACTGTGAGATGAAGGAGAAGAATAGGAAGTTTTACGGCAAAATTTCCGGAGTGCTAGTACGCTTTCGGGGTCTTGCGAAGGTGATAGGGAACCGCACTTGTGAGCTTGGAATCACAACACAAAGCTTGGAGCTTGATGGAGGTGATGACCGAAAATTTGGAGGCCAAATTTCTGCCCACTGCCGAGAGCTTCATCACCATGGAGGAAAAGATTTTTCTTTGTCGCATCGCTCAACCGATCATTGTAAGTATTCCGCAACTTCCTTGTTGTATTCGCACATTATTTTTTTGCTTGAATCGATCCCGGTTAGACCGTAGAAACCCAACAAAAAAGAACATGTTTACCAATTATAAGAAAATTGTATGGGAAGCTTGTCCCTGACGCATTGACATTAATCAAGCTGTTAATTTCTTATAAATATTATATCTCTTTGTCTTTTTCTAATAATTGTGATTTATTTTATTATTTTCTTCTATTTTCTCCGACAAGATCCAGACTGTTTTGACCTTTCACGAATTTGTTTACTGTTTAACTAATAATTGTCATTTGGCAGGTACTTGTGCTATTATTTTTACTCACCCTTTTCAGGTATTATAAATTCAAGTCATCATTGCTGTTTTGAAGACATCCAGATAAAAATAGAAGCTACTTCAAGAAGACAAGTTGAAAATATGTGTGTTTTGCGGTACTAGTGTTGGTGTCAAACCATAATATGTAACAAGAGCACATGAATTGGGTCCAGTCATTGCTGCAAGGAATATGCACTTAGTATATGGCAGTGGCAATCTTGGACTAATGGGGTCCAGTCATTCCTTATTTTAATGCTTCATTATCTAATGCCAAGCTTTTCCATCAGAGACTTGGTCATCCAAGTCTATATGTGTTAAAAACTATTGCCAAGTCTCAGTCACATCATCATAATATGCCATAAGTATTGAACAAACCTCATGTCACCCTATGCAATCCAGGTCTAAATCTGGAATTTTTAAGCCAATGTCTTATCTTTTTATCACTGCCAATGTTGAGCCAGTAAGTGTCAAAGTAGCTCTTAGTGATCTTCAGTGGTTTGCTGCAATGAAAGCATAGTTTGATGCCTTACAAAGAGCTCAAACTTGGACACTAGCTCCAACAGACTCAACCTCTAAAATTATTAGCACCAACTGGGTGTTTAGAGTCAAATACAACCCTGATGACAATGTCTCTAGGTACAAAGCCAAACTAGTTGTAAAAGGATTTCATCAGACTTATGGATTTGATTATTTTGAAACCTATAGCCTTATGGTGAACCATTAGTGTTGTATTGAGTCCAGTAGTTATGAATAACTGGAATGTCAAACAATTAGATATGAATTATGCTTTCCTTAAGGACTCACTTTCTGAAGATGTATATGTACATCATCCAGAAGCCTTTTATCAGTCAAGCAATCCCTCATCATGTTTGTAAGCTCATCAAGGCCCTCTATGGCCTAAAACATGCTCCCAAAGCCTGGTATGATGCCCTTAAGGATTCTTTGATCAGCTGGAAGTTCATCAAGTCTCATTCAGACTCTTCACTCTTCATTAAACATACCAACAAAGACACAATAATCATTATTGTCTTTTGACCGGTGTGTAATCACACGCGTATGTTGACACGTGGCGGACGCACATTAGCATCCGGTGCATGTTAGCAGACTTCTCAGATTTTGACACATGGCACAGTGCATTTTAGCATGAAGCGGCACAAGTTAGCACAAGTCGGTGCACGTTAGGCGTCGCGATGCGAATAACTCGTCGCGACATGCCAAATTATGATTTTGCCCTTTGTTGTCATTTTTCACTGTTTTGGTCCCAAATCACCTCCAGAATCTCCTGAAACTTTATTTATCTACAAAATAACACAAAACCCATCAAAATATTCACAACACGCAAGAAACTATACATAATATTAGGTTAAATGAGTGGGAAATAGTGATAAATTTACCACTCATCACTACGGTAGATTCTTTAGTCAACTCCACCGTGGGATACCAAGTGTATTCCTTCATGGATGGGTATACAGTGTATAACCAGATTTATATTACTGAGGATGACGTTCATAAAATGACTATTAGATACCCGGGGTCTTTGGGTGTTATGAGTGGGTATGGATGAGCATTTTAATCACTTACCAACGAGCTATGAACTTAATTTTTCATGACATGATTAATAATTTTATAAAATTTTATGTTGACGATATAATGGCTAAGTCTATGGCCATGGATGAGCATTTTAATCACTTAAGAATGGTTTTTGAACGGATGAAGAAGTTTAAACTAAAATTAAACCTTGCCAAATGCATTTTTGGGGTTAGCGCAGGGAACTTTCTGGGATTTCTAGTCCATCAAAGGCGAATTTGAATTGATGAAAATAAATCTCAGGCGATCATGGAAGCTAAACCTCCCAAAAGCAAAAAAGAGTTGTAAAGGTTCCTATGGAAAATTAATTTTTTAAAGAGATTTTTTATCGAATTATGCAGGAAAACTAAAGCCTTCTTATATCTATTGAGGCTAAAAGAAAAGGATAATTTCATATGGACAAAAGAGCATCAAAGAGCCTTCGAAAGCCTAAAGAACTATTTAGCGAAGCCATTGGTAATGGTACCTCCCGTGCCAGAATGACCTATGAAGCTATACATATCTGTTGAGGAGCAGTCTGTAGCTGAAATGATCACGCATGATGATAACATGGGCGTGGAAAAAGCCATTTATTGTATCAACAGACATTAGTTGAAATACGACTGTAATTACTCTCCAATGGAGAAATTATGTTTAGCTTTGTATTTTACATGCACTAAATTACGTGCCTATCTTAGGCCGACTACTGTGTACCTCATTACAAAGATCAATATATTGAAATACATGTTCTCTCATCCAATTTTACAACAAAGGATAGGGTTTTGGTCTATTTCGTTGTCAAAATTTGACATACAGCACGAACCCCAGAAGGCCATAAAAAACCAAGCCCTTACTAATTGTTTAGCTGATCACCCCTATGTAAGCATAACTAAAGAAATTGAAATGGAAATAGACGAATACAGCTTAAAACCATGGACAATGTGTTGGGTTTTCTAGGTCAAACCAAGATCAAATTAAGAAATGAAATGTGGGAATACAATAATGTAAAGTAGCAGAAAATACTCACTTTGATCGGCTTTTGGATGCGATGAACACAAAATATTCTGCTCCAAACTTTTCCTCCTTGTGTGATTCGGCCAAGCCCCTTTGAGATTGATCTTCAAGCTCCAAGCTTTGTGTTGATTCCCTGCTCATGAATGGGTTTCCCTATCACATTTGAATGATCTCTTCAGTGTGCTAGCACTTGGAAAAATTTGCAACAAATTGTTTCCCTTCTCCTTGTGTGTGTCTCGGCCAATCTAAGAATGGAGAGAAAATTTTGGCACAATGCCGAGAGTGAGGGAGAGAAGAGTTGTGTTGTGTATCGATTTCAAAATTCAAGTAATGATATACCAAATATTTTATATTAGTCATTCAATTCTTACACAAATTTGGTGTGTTGGACAAGTTACCACCAACCCACCAAAACCCATTAACATAAAGTGACTAGGTGATGTGACTTGTGGGCCCACCAAAACCCATCAACACATCCCGGAAAACTCGTTAATTCGAAATTTAAAGTGGCTCGGGTTCGCTAATTCCGAATTAACGAATTTTCTGTTGTGACGTAATTAAATCAAATTTAATTAAATAATTATGCCTAGCAAAATTACTATTCACGTCGCTAGCGAATTAATTCTAAATTAACTCGTTCGCCTGAATTAAAATCTAATTTTAATTCCGCGTCAAAATCTAATTTCGTTTAATATATCTAATATATATATTATTTATCGATTAATTCCAAATTAATTATTCTCTCTCTTTAAATTATATTTTATCTCAGATACAATTTCTCCGCAATTAATCCTAGATTAATTTTCTCTCTCTAATAATTAATTCCAGATTAATTATGTTCGAGTCATACGTCATTGGTGAATCTTCGGGAAGTGACCCATGAGATCACTGGATATATTGGCAGTAAATCTGGTCGTCGGACTATCTGAACACGTACGTACCTAGTACTACGTTTTTACCGATTTACAAGACATGGTTGGCTTCTAGCAAAGCACCGTGCCTACCCATTTCTCCAGAAATATTCTTAAAGGAATATATAATCTATATCAGGCGTAGTATACGTAGTATTGCGTATAGAAATCCAGTATCGGATGTCACATGCAAGGCCTGGGGCTGAATTGTGTATGCCCCGTACGAAGCATGTGTCGGATCTCTGGTAACTAGTCTCTATAATCGGATAAGCATGACCTAGTCATATTATCCTGATGAATGCAGTACATAAGAGTACTAATTCCGTATCCTGCGTGATCATCATCTCCATATGACTGAAGTGATGCTTCCATCTTGACATCACACCCAATACACTACGATTCTCAATATACCCAGAATAGGCGTACACAGAACCTGTTAAAGCCCTGGACGACCAAAACCAAAGTATATTGATCATCGAAAGTATTTGCGATGCAAGTCTCAGGTTAAGACTAATTACACCTACCCTGATTCGGACTTCCATAGACACATAGTCATACTACCAATGGAATTCCAAGGGGTATATCCACAGCGAAACTATTTCCGTACCATCGGTAAACACAACCTCCTATCACACTTGCATAAGTATCCAATATTTAAATATATGAGAACTATGCCGTTATGCTTCCACAACGCGCACAAGTGCAATACTAGTCTATTATGCATTATCGATGTCCAATCTCGATAATACTACGACTAGTGATATTTTAATGATTAAACCTTAGTGGATTAATACTGTCTCATATCTTATTAATCCGGAACTAATCATATGGAATTTTATCATTTATATATCCCAGTAATCCAATTACAAATGATAAAAGAGCAATTTCCTTTGTCACATAGTTAATTTGTACAACAACACCATGTTATGTACAAATAGTGATGCTATGGGTCATAATTGTCCAACAATCTCCCACTTGGCCTATAGCCAATCACTCAAGTGTCCTACACTTGAACTATGTACGGGTCGCTCAAACTTCTGCTGAGAAACTACTTTCGTCTGCGGATTTGCAATGTTATCATCTGATGCGATTTATTCGATCATCACATTGCCACGATGTATGATCCGACGAATCAGATGAAACAATTGAAGTACATGTTTGGATAATCGATGAGACCATTAATTCTTTAGCCTGTGTTGTAGCCTAGCTCAGCCGCTAACAGAACTACACCTAATCTAATTAGGATTATTATTGTTGGACGATTATGGCCCATAGCATCACTATTTGTATAGATCATGGCATTGTTGTACAAATTAACTGTGTGACAAAGGAAATTGCTCTTTTATCATTTGTAATTAGATTACCAAGATATATAAATGATAAAAGGTCCTTATGATTAGTTCCGGATTGAGATGATATGAGACATTATCAATCCACGAAGGTTTAATGATTAAATATCTCTAGTCAGAGTATTATCGAGATTGGACATCGATAATGCGTAAAAGACTAGTATTACTAGTATTACACTTGTGCGCATTGTGGGAGCTTAATGGCATAGTTCTCATATATTTGGGTATATGATACTCATGCAAGTGTAATAGGAGGTTGTGTTTACCGACAGTATGGAAATAGCTTCGCTCTGGATACACCCCTCTGAATTCCATTGGTAGTATAACTATGTGTCTTTGGAAGTCCGAATCAGGGTAGGTGTATTTGGTCTTAACCTGAGACTTGCACCGGTAATACTTGCAACAATCAATATACTTTGGTTTTGGTCATCCAGGGCTTTAACAAGTTCTGTGTACGTCTCTGCTGGGTATATTGATAATCGTAGTGTGTTGGGTGTGATGTCAAGACAGAAGTATCACTCCAGTCATAGTGGAGATGATGGTCACGTATGATACGAAACTTATTCTCTTATATGTTGTAGCTATCGGGATATTATGACTAGGTCATGTTTATCCGATTATAGAGACTAGTTACCAGAGATCTGATATGTGCTTCATACGGGGAAGACACAATTCCAGCCCCAAGCCTAGCATGTGACATCCGATACTGGATCGCAATACGCAATACTACGTATACTATGCCTGATATAGATCACATATTCCAGTAAGAATATTTCTGGAGAATTGGGTAGGCACGGTGCTTTGCTAGAAGCCAATCATGTCTTGTAAATTGGTAAAAACGTAGTAATAGGTACGTACGTGTTCGGATATTGCGACGACCGGATTTATTGCCAACATATCCGGGGATCTCATGGGTCGCTTCTCGAAGATTCACCGATGACGTATGAATCGAACTTTATTAATCTGGGATTAATTATATGAGAGAGAAAATTAATCTGGTATTAATTGCGGAGATATTTTATCTGGGATAAAATATTATTTAAAGAGAGAGAACGATTAATTTGGAATAATCGATGAAATAATATATTCGATATATTATACGAAATTGGATTTCGACGCGGAATTAAAATTAGATTTTAATCCGGGCGAACGAGTTAATTTAGAATTAATTCGTTAGCGACGTGAATAGTAATTTTTCTATGCATAATTATTTAATTATGTCGCAACGGAAAATTTATTAATTCAAAATTAGCGAACCCGAGCCCGGGAGTGTTTGTGGGCCCACTGGCATTTCGAATTCAAGTGCGGCCCATAAGTCAAATCACGCGTCGCATCACATCGCACGTCATTCAAGTGATGGATGTCTTGTCACTTTGAGTGATTGACATGCAATCACTATTCATCAAAAAAGTGGTTGTGAGGCATTTAATGAGATTTTTGGCTCCAAAATTTGGTTTGACTTTTGGAAATGATATACCAAATTTTTGTAAAGCTTTTTCATTTATTATTGTTTTTAGAAAACAAAAGAAAACACTCTCTCTTCTTCTCACACAAGAATCGGCCAAGGGCCAAAATTCTCTCCCAATATTTTCCTTCAAAGTCGTGAGGTTCATCAAGGGAAATGGAAAATTTGTGGCAAGTTTTCCAATGCTAGCACATGAAGAGTCATCCTAAGGTGATGGGGAAGCCAACTTATGAGCATGAAATCATCATATAAAGCTTAGAGCTTGGAGAATCCATGTAGGAGTTGACCGAATTTTGGAGGACAACAAGGAGCAAAAACCGAGAGTTCAAGGAGCTTGAAAAGTTTTGTGTTTAACGCATCGCTAAGCCGTTCAATGTAAGTATGATTCTTCCATGCTTCTTTGTAGTATTCAAACATGATTTCTTGCTTGAATTGATCATTGGGACTAATTAGAAACCCACAATGGTATCTTGAGCCATTTTGAGCATGAAACATTATTAGGGTAAAATTAGTTTGAGCATGATTTGATAAAATTAATTGATTGAGTATGCTTGAATGATGATGTATTGAAGTTGTATATGATCAATTTCATGAAAAGTTGATTGGATCAATTTTTGCCCAAAATATAGGCTTGGCCGAATATGAATGTTGCCCTAATGTCATGGTATTTTTTGTTCTTTGATCATTGGATGACTTGAAACAATAGGGAAATGTTAATTTGAGATTTAATTGGATTGAATTTGAATTGGACAAAATACCCTAAATTGCCGTGACTATAAGCATGTAAAATGATGTGATTTTTTGATTCAAATGTGTGGACATGTGTTGATGATAATGCATAATTAATTGAGTAAATTGGTGTTTTGGAAATATTAATTTGGTTAATTAATTATGACATACACTTTAAATTAATTAATTGTGAAATTTGGAATTTTGCAAGTTAATTAATTGGGCCAAATTTGGAATTGGGCTTTTAAAGTTTTAATTTGGCTTAATGGGCTTGGTTGGGCCAAGTTTGGTTTAGGCTAAATTGGTTGGATCCAATTGGGCCCAAAACCATATCCATAAAGTCCAATTATGACTTAATGGACCTTTAATTTTAATTGGGCCTAATGGGCCTAAATTTGTTTCTTGGCAAATAAGGGTGATTCCTTAAATGGGCATTGGTATTTGGGTTTGACCCATATTAACCAAAATTCCATGCCTTAAGAAATTAATTAAAAGCTCATTGGAATTTAAATTAAATTGACATTGGATGTTAATCGGGCTTTGAGACCCGTAACGATTATATTTGGAATCTAAGTCGTAAAGGTACATTAAAAAGTGTAATTATTTAATTTGGAATTAAATAAATGAATTAGTATTAAATACAAATTAAATTGGATTTAATGTTGTAGTTTAATTTAATTCAAGAATTCGTACTTTGAGTACTTATTCTTAATACGAGTTGGACTCACGCAAAATCAAATCGTTGTTTGAACATTGGATGGTCATTAATATTCAGATTAATTAATTGGATTAGATTGATTGATAACATGCTTGTGTGAATACATGGATGCGATGTATGAATAATGTATATCGGATGAATATCAGATGGGTGGGGCAATTTTGGAAATTGTTGTAATAAATTTAGAATTTATTAAATTGGACCTGCGTGTCCATCCTATTACCTCTTGACACTGTGTATTTCTCTTCCCACCTATTCCCATCAATGTAAAGAGGTTTCCTTAGAAGTGTTATGTAATCGGGTAGAAGTAATACTTGTGCTAGCGGAAGAGAGGAAAGAGAGAGATTTGTTCTAGGAACAATGTGTTAAATATCCATCAGCATATCATTATTATATTTATTTACGTGCCTTATTATGTGTTTAGAATGCATGTTTAAGGGAGTATGATAATGATACCTTAACAAAGATAATTAATTGGTTGCCAATTACACGCGAAAAGCCCTCACAACATATTAAGCATTTTTCCTTCCATTTAGTGATTCTTACTCAAGATCCAAGACTGTCACTGGTTTGTTGGCCAAAATCAAGACCTTTGTCCGTCGCGAATGTGTTTGAATCATGAAGGCTTTGCTCCATATCGGTGTCTTGTCCAAGTTGTGATTTTTTGGCCAAAGTCAAGATCACTTCTTGTCCATCGACATTGATTACGAAGCTTTCCAAGGTCAATGGGTTCCGCTTAACTAGGATCACTAAGTTTGTTGTGCCAAAGCCAAGGATTAGTTGATTCAAAGGAAAAAGGTTAGGCAATATATTGGATATATTGGCATATATAGGATATATGTTTCAGACTTGGATGTCCACCTACTGGATCTAGGAATTGGATGGGATCCAATTGATCTTAGAGATCTACCTAGTTAATTATCATACAATTTGTTGGCCAAAGTCAAGATTATGTGTTATTTAACGGGATCCTAGCCCACTAGGAAACAAGGTTTCCCGAGTACTCAATAGAGGGTTAGAGGCTCGCCGAAAAATAGTGGGAGGCAAGTATAATAATTTGCAATATTCGTTTAGTTACTTTCCATACGCGCTCATTTCAAATTTTTCATCACATAAATTAATATATTAGTTGGACTAATATTTAATGTTGTTTTAATTAAACAGTTGGACTATATTCAAACTATTTCAATTAATAGTTGATTTTATAATTGGATTATAGTAATCAATATAATTGAATTTAATCAATTAAATTATAGTTGATTATATAGTTAGACTATAGTAATCATTATAATAAATTGTACCTAAAATCGTTGATTGGATAGTTGGACTATATAAATCAAGATAAATTGAAAGATTAGTGTTTAAAACATAATCCTGGGCGAAAATGTATTTAAACGGCTTTAATTTTCAAATTGGGAATAAAACCTCAGGATAGTCCTGAAACTAAGAAGTTACTCTATTTGATAGAACAACCTCTTGGGCCTAAGCCCGGAGTTTAGCAAATAGTAGAGCATTATCTTTTTGGAAGATCATGTGATGATAAATTTAGTGCTTAATCCATTATGCTTGCCGCAAAGACTCCTTAATTTCTTAGTCATAACTAAGGATTAGATCCTTATAGTATGATATTGAAATTGAAGGATCTTCATAGATCTATCCTTAGATCTTAGAAGAACAAAATAGCAACAGTAAACTCTTGGAGAGTTAATGGCTATACTCAAGGAGATAAAGCCAGAGTTTGCAATAATTCAAGAAGCGCAAGGCGGGTCTTACTTCGACATCCCAGAAGGCCAAGGCTTGGCCAAAGGCTTCTGGGATGTGAAAAAGGGCAAAGGCAAAGTCATTGAACTTCTGGGAAGACAAATGATATATCCCAGAATGTCTGACTAAACTGTGGGAAACTGGGTCACTAGAACGTGATTGCCGTATGGATAAGACAGACATGAAGGAATTGAAGACGGTGCAAGGCTCTGACTGTTAGACATTATGACCCATAGCGTCACTATTTTGTAAATGATATTGTATATTGTACAAAATTAACTATGTAGTAATGAAATTGCCTTTTAAAACCGTTTTGTAATTTATTTACTTTGATATAAATGGTAAGAGTCCCTATGATTAGTTTCAGATTGTGATGATATGAGACGGTATCAATCCATAAAGGTTTAATCATTAAATATCCCTAGTCGTAGTATTATCGAGATTGGACATCGATAATGCGGAATAGACTAGTACTCTGCACTTGTGCATGTTGTGAGGGCACAACGGCATAGTTCTCATATATTTAAGTATATGATACTTATGCAAGTGCGGTAGGAGGTTGTGTTTTACCGATGGTACGGAAAACAGCTTCGCTCTAGATAGACCCCGCGGAATCCCATTGGTAGTATGTCTGCGTGTCTATGGGAGTCCACTTCAGGGTAGGTGCATATGATCTTAACCTGAGACTTGCATCGCTAGTACTTACGACAATCGATAAACTTTAGTTTTGGTGGTCCAGGGCTTTTTAACGGGTTCTGTGTACACCTCTTCTGGATTTATCGAGAATCGTAGTGTATTGGGTGTGATGTCAAGATGGAAGTATCACTTCAGAC
>SKCR01000910.1:0-28610 GCA_019454045.1 Zanthoxylum bungeanum
ATAACATTTACAAAATGGAAAAAGGCAATTTCATTATTACATAGTTAATTTTGTACAATAATACAATATCATTTACAAACAGTGACGCTATGGGACACAATGTCTAACACATACACCCTTAAACATGCATTCTAAACACATAATAAGGCGCGTAATAATAAAATATAATGATATGCGGATGGATACTTAACACATTATTCCTAGAACAAATATCTCACTTTCCTCTCTCCCGCTAGCACATGTATTACTTCTACCCATTACATAACACTTCTAAAGAAACCTCATTTACAATGAGGCGAATAGGTGAGAAGAGAAATACAAAGAGTAAGGAGGTAATAGGCTGGACACGCAAGGTCCAATTAATAAATTGAAATTTATTACATCAACTTCCAAAATTGCCTCACCCATCTAATATCCATCCGATATACATTATTCATGCATCGCAACCATGTATTCACACAAGCATGTTATCAATAAATCTAATCCAATTAATTAATCTGAATATTAATGACCATCCAATGTTCAAACAACGATTTGATTTGCGCGAGTCCAACTCGTTTTGCGAATAAGTACTCAAAGTACGAATTCTTGAATAAATTAAACTACAACATTAAATCAAATTTAATTTGTATTTAATACTAATTCACTATTTAATTCCAAATTAAATATTACACTTTATTAACGAACCTTTACGACTTAGATTCTAAATGTAATTGTTACGGGTCTCAAAGCCCGATTAACATCCAATGTTAATTTAATTAAAGTCGATGGGCTTTTAATTAATTTCATAAGGCATGGACTTTTGTCAATATGGGTCAAACCCAAATACCAAAGCCCATTTAAGGAATCACCCTTATTGCCAAGAAACCAATTGGGCCCATTAGGCCCAATTAAATATCAAAGGTCCATTAAGTCATAATTGGACTTTATGGATATGGTTTTGGGCCCAATTGGATCCAACCAATTTAGCCTAAACCAATCTTGGTACAACCAGCCCAATTAGCCCAATTACAACTTACAAGCCCAATTCCAAATTTGGCCCAACATAATTAAATTCCAAAATTCCAATTTCACAATTTAATTACTCAAAGTGTAATGCCATAATTAATCACCCAAATTAACATTTCTAAAACATCAATTTACACAATTAATTACTCATTAACATCAAAACATGTCCAACACATTTTAATCAAAAAATCAAACCCATTTCATGCTTATTAGTCTCGGCAATGGTAGGGATTTCTTTGTCCGATTCGGTTTTAATCCAATCAATCTAATTCAACATTACCCAATTTATTTCAAGTCATCCAATGAATCAAAAATCAAAATAGCAAGACATACCATTCGGCCAAGCCAAGATATTGGGCAAAAATTTATCCTAATCAAAATTTCATGAAATTAATCCAATCCAGCTTCAATTAAACATCATTTAAGCATACTCAATCAAAAATTTCATCAAATCATGCTCAAATTGATTTTACCCAATTTTAACCCTAAGTTTAAGTTTCATGCTCAACTTTGCTCTGATACCAATTGTTGGGTTTCTACGGTCTAACCGTGATCATTTTAAGCAATGAAACAACATGTGAATACATCAAGGAGGTGCGGAATACTCACAATGATCGGTTGAGCGATGCGACGAACAAAAACTCCAAGCTTCGTCCAAGGTGGCTCACGGTAGCGGGCTTTTGTCCTCCAAAAGTTTTGGCCATCTCCAAGCTCCAAGCTCCAAGCTTTCGAATGGTGATTCCATGCTCACGGGTGCGGTTCCTATCGCCTTCGCAAGACTCCTTTGTGTGCTAGCACTCTTGATTTTGTTACAAAATCATCACATTTCTTCTACCAAGCTCACGGCAAAACCAGAAAAATGAAGAGGAAGAATTGCCCCTTGGGCGTGAGAGAAAAGAGAAGAATGAGAGAGTTTTTGTGTTGTGTGTTAAGTGTTGGTTGTTGGAAAAAATGTGTATCTAATACACAAAATTTGAATTCAAAATTCAATTACCAAAAAAATTTGCTTTCCAAAAGTCAAAACAATAAAGCCAACAACCACCACCATCCACTCCCATCACTATTCACTCAATCAAGTGACTTGACATCACATCACTCAAAGTGACAAGTGATTTGACGCTTGATGTGACTAGTGATTTGACGCTTGATGTGAATTGTGGGTCGCACTTTAATTCGCAATGCGAGTGCGCCCGCAAACATTCCCAGGCTCGGGTTCGCTAATTCAAAATTAACGAATTTTCCGTTGTGACGAAATTAAATCTAATTTAATTAAATAACTTTGCCTAGCAAAATTTCTATTCACGTCGCTTACGAATTAATTCTAAATTAACTCATTAGCCCGAATTAAATTCTAAATTTAATTCCGCGTCAAAATCCAATTTCGTTTAATATATCGAATATATTAATTATCGATTAATTCCAAATTAATCGTATTCTCTCTTAATTAATATTTTATCACAGATAAAATATCTCCGCAATTAATCCCAGATTAATTCTCTATCTCATCTAATTAATCCCAGATTAATTAAGTGCGAGTCATACATCATCGGTGAATCTTCGGGAAGCGACCCATGAGATCCCTAGATATGTTGGCAGTAAATCCGGTCGTCGGACTATCCGAACACGTAAGTACCTAGTACTACGTTTGTACCGATTTACAAGACAAGATTGGCTTCTAGCAAAGCGCCATGCCTACCCAATTCTCCAGAAATATCCTTATAGGAATATGTGATCTATATCAGGCGTAGTATACGTAGTATTGCGTATTTCGATCCAGTATCGGATGTCACATGCAAGGCCTGGGGCTGGAAATGTGTCTGCCCCGTACGAAGCACATATCGGATCTCTGGTAACTAGTCTCTATAATCGGATAAACATGACATGGTCATAATATCCCGATAGCTGCAGCATATAAGAGAACGAGTTCCGTATCCTACTTGATCATCATCTCCACTATGACTGGAGTGATACTTCCATCTCGACATCGCACCCAATACACTACGATTCTCAATATACCCAGAAGAGGCGTACACAGAACCTGTTAAAGCCCTGGATGACCAAAACCAAAGTATATTGATTGTCGCAAGTACTAGCGGTGCAAGTCTCTGGTTAAGACCAAATACACCTACCTTGATTCAGACTTCCATAGACACATAATCATACTAGCAATGGAATTCCGATGGGTCTATCCATTGCGAAGCTGTTTTCCGTACCATCGGTAAAACACAACCTCTGATCACACTTGCATGAGTATCCTATATCCAAATATATGAGAACTATATCGTTATGCCCTCACAACGCACACAAGTGTAATACTAGTCTTTTTCGTATTATCGATGTCCAATCTCGATAATACTCTGACTAGGGATATTTAATGATTAAACCTTCGTGGATTGATACTGTCTCATATCATCTCAATCCAGGAACTAATGATATGGACCTTTCATCATTTATACATCTTGGTGATCTAATCACAAATGATAAAAGAGCAATTTCCTTTGTCACATAGTTAATTTGTACAACAACACCATGATCTGTACAAATAGTGACGCTATGGGTCATAACTGTCCAACAAATGCTAGTCTCTCCGCTTTGTGAATGCCCAGATTATTCACTAAACTATGACTAGGAACATTTAAGAGTAATGATTCTCATAAGGCGTGGAAGCCATCGTCTTATTACTCCAAAGGCTTTATTACAGTTTTGATGATTCATAAAAGTTATGTAAGACACGTATAATAAAGATTGCCATTTTATTAATTAATGAAAATATTACAAATACATGTACATATAGCCCATCCACAAGTTGGGTATAGGGCATATCCCTAACAACTATGTTGTATGAGGATACGTAGCTAATATTATATCACATTTTACTTTAGATACAGAGGGATATTGATGAACACTAAAAAATGCATATTTATTAAAAGATAAATCAATCATTTTACACTTGTAGTTTCATTAATCCCCATAATTTAGTATAATAATTAATTTATGTTTTAGATATTTTTATTATGACTTTTATATTTTATGTAGGTGAAATAATACTTTGGATGCATATCTAGAAAAATGGACTTGAAATTTTGATTTTGGAGGCCAACTATTTAATAAGGCATTCTAACAATGTACAACTTCGGAAATTCCAACCCTGTGCAATGTTCATATTCTAGCCATAATATCTGTAACTTTACTGTTGATTAGATTTCCTAATTATGAAGTTTTCAAGACCGAAATTGATAAAGAAGCTAAAATGTGTTATATGTAAAAGTAATTGTCAAATAAAAAAAAATAAAAAAAAAAAAAATATTTATCAATTTCTCCTTGCATGTTGGGTAGAGAATTTGGTGGAGAAAATTGTGGAGAATTTGGTGAAGAAAATGGTGGAGGAAATGGTGGAGAAAGTTTCTACAATTTCCCATATAAATAAGAGATGTCCAGCACCTCATTTTCTCAGCAAAGATTTACACAGGTCTCTCTGAGACTTTGTGAGATGAGCTATTGTGTGTATTTTTCCTTTTGTAATTTATTTATCTTTTTTTTAATAAATTATGAGTGTTTATATTATATCTTGCTCTGCTAATTTTCATTATGATGGGGTAAAGAGTGAAGATAGTGGTATGAAAATATCGGTGATTTTTATTTATATTATATTTTTGTAATGACTTGTAGTCAAATTACTGTTACGTTGTGGTACTGTGGTATTACAGGACAAATATGTCATAATATAAATTATGTACGGGTACACATATATTCATGTAGTCTAACCGAGTTATCATTTATAGACCATTGCAGGAATTATACTTTCCATCGATGAAGCGATATAACACCAGCCATATTCTAATCAGTGAGTTGACCTATTTTCTCAAACTGGTTTTATTTATTATGTTTTGATATCAGATTTACTTTAACGCTTTATGGCGATATAATGTTTTATTATTATAGTCATTTCATAAATCATTATGATTTGAGCTTTAATTGGGAAAGAAATTATTTTCAGAAAATATTTTATATAGTCTTGAGATTTAAAGCATGAGTTTATATTTTCGGGGCATGGGGGAAAAACCCACCTCAGTATGTAACTTGAGATAGCCTGGAATTGACGGACAGAGGACATGTACACATGTAGAGGATTGGGGGGACGACGATACGTAATGCCCCCATATCCTAATTCAGGGCTAGGGGGAGGGCGATACGTAATGCCCCTAGACATTAATTTCAGAGCTTAGAGGGTAGCATAGATTCGTACCTCAGTTCTATTCTGTGGCTCGGGGGATGACGATTCGTAATGACCCAAGTGTAAGTGTTCCTAGAACATGCCAAGATCGTCTAAGAGTGATTTTTTTGTGAATAAAATCAAAAGAGTTGCGGAAAATACTCACATTGATCGATGAGTTCAAAATTTTTTATGCATTTATATGGAAGCTCCAAGCTTTCTTGAGTGTTTTAAACACTTGGGTGAGTTTCCCTATCACCTTGATTCACTCCTTTAAGTGCTAGCTTGAACTAAATGAAAGAACATTTTCCCCCTCCAAGGTTCATGGTTCACGATTTTGAGAGAGAAGAGGGAATAATGTTTTTCAAGTTCCAAACTTGTTACCAAAAGTTGACTTCTAAAATTAACTTAAGTGTGTTGTGTAAGTTAAATGAATTACATTTAATAAAACCAACCACCTCCATCACACTTATGACTACTTGATATAAGTCAAATGTCAAGTTGATGTAAGTTGGGGGGCCCCACTTTAAATTCAAAATTCAAGTGAGTTTGCTCAACACACTTCGGGCTCGGGTTCGTTTAATCCGATTAAACGAATTTTTCGTCACAACATAATTAAATCCAATTTAATTGAATAATAATGCCTCTCAAAATTATTACAGAAGTCGCTTACGAATTAATTCTAAAATAATTCGTTCGCATGAATTAAAATCCAAATTTAATTCCGCGTTAAAATATAATTTCAATTAATATATCTAATATATTATTTTAGCCCAATTAAATAAATTAGATAGAAAAATCCAATTTATCTATTAAATTTATTTTACTGATTAATTCCAAATTAACCGCGTTCTCTCCTCTCGACGAATTTAATCCCAGATAAATTCTCGACGCAATTAATCCCAGATTAATTCTTTCTCTATTAATTAATCTCCGATTAATTCTTGTCGTAATTAATCGCAGATTAATTTTCTCTCGCAAAATTAATCCCAGATTAATTATTGTTTGAGTCAAATCTCATCGGTGAATCTTCGGGAAGCGACCCAAGAGATCCCTGGATATGATGGAAGTAAATACGGTCATCGGACTATCCGAATACGTGCGTACCCGGTACCACCTTCTTACCGATTTACAAGACATGGTTGGCTTCCAGAAAAACACCGTGCCTTCCCAATTCTCCAGAAATATTCTTTAAAGGAATATGTAATCTTTGTCAGGCGTAGCATACTTAGTATTGCATATTGCGATCCAGTATCTAATGTCACATGCTAGGCCTGGGGCTGGAATTGTGTCTGCCCCGTACGAAGCATATATCGGATCTCTGGTAACTAGTCTCTATAATCGGATAATCATGACCTAGTCATATTATCCCGATGACTGTAGTATTAAGAGTACTAATTATATATCCTACGTGATTATCATTTCCATATGACTGTAGTGATACTTCCATCTGGACATCACACCCAATACACTACGATTCACAATATACCCAGAAGAGGCGTACACAAAACATGTTAAAGCCCTGGAGGACCAAAACCAAAGTATACTGATTGTCACAAGTATTAGCGATGCAAGTCTCAGTTAAGACCAAATACACCTACCCTGATTCAGATTCCCATAGACACATAGTCATACTAGCAATGGGATTCCGATGGCTCTATCCAGAGCGAAGCTGTTTCCGTGCCATCGGTAAACAGAACCTCCTATTACACTTGCATGAGTATCCAATACCCAAATATATGAGAACTATGTTGTTATGCCTCCATAATGCGTACAAGTGCAATACTAGTCTATTCTGTATTATCGATGTCTAGTCTTGACCGCGATTCTTTAGCCTGCGCTGTAGCCCAGCTCAGCTGCTAATAGAACTATACCTAATCCAATTAGGATTATATAGATCCAAAATGCTTCTATTGCTGCCTCAGCGGCAGTAATGTTCCGTTTTTGTTATTTATTCGGTAACAGTATCTTGCTTGGAAGATTTCCAGCTCACTATAACGTTATTCAAACTAAATATGTACCCTTATTGCGACTTAAAGTCGTTTTTGTCAGTTTAGAAACTTGGAGCGGTGAACATAGTTACCTCAAGTTCTCCTTTCCCCATATTTTAAGAACGCATCCTTAGTTTGTCTAAGTGAGGATGTTCTTAACATCAATCCAGTGACCATCACCTGGATTGGCCTGATTCTGACTCCATATGCTCAAAGCATTTGAGACACCAGGTCTCGTTCATAACAAAACGTACAAACACCGAGAGAGTGTCAGCAGCTTTCTAGATCTATCCTAGTAGATCTTTATTCCTAGAATAAAGATTGCTTCTCCTAGGTATTCTATGGAGAATTTTAATGAAAGCAAAGTTTTCACCGATTACAGCATAAGAATGGTATTGCTAAGAAACAATACATCATCAACTTATAGGACATTCATTATCAGTGAGCTGCCACTAACCTTCTTCTATACACAAGAATCACATTCATTTTGAATGAAATCATATACCATTATGATCTCATCAAAACATTGGTTCCAAGAACACAATGCTTGCTTCAATCCATAAATTGATCGATTTAACTTGCAAACCTTGTTTGCATGTTTTGGCACAACGAAATCGTCAAAATGTTGTAAACATCCTCCAAAATTTTTTCATTAAAGAGAGCAGTTTTGACGTCCATTTTCCATATTTCATAAATGAAATATGCAGCATTAGCAAGCATTATCCAAATGGATTTAATCATGACAACAGGTGAAAAAGTTTCGTCGTAGTCTACACTATGTCATTAACGATACCCTTTTTGTATAAGCCTAGCTGTATACAATTATATGTTGCCATCCATGTATGTCTTCCTTGAAGACTCATATAGTACTAATAGGCACAATGCCTTCTGGTACATCAACCAGTGTCCAAACTTGGTTGTATACATGGAATCCATTTCGGATTCATGACACTTTGCCACAAAAGGAGTCGATACCTTGTATCACTTCCTCATAAGTAGCCTGTTCGTCTTTCTCAATAAGATTAATATCTACATAAGGTGAGATCAGAAACCCATACCTCCCAGGTTATTTTATGAATCTCTCCGACCTAAGTGGTTCTTGTGTATACGAAGATTATTGGTACAGTTTCATCCCTGATGAACTATTGGTGTTCCGTGAGGACTCGGTGCCTGGAACAGTATTACTCTTATTTTCGTCGAGTTTTAATTTCTTCCCACTTACCACTGCATTTAGGTATTCCTTTTAGGAAAACCGTATGGAGAGTAACAATTACATTGTTCTCTTGTGAGTTGTATAAGTACTATATTTGGTTTCCCAAGGACAACCTACAAATATTCACTTATCCGATTTGGGTTATAGTTTGGTATCATCCAAATCTTTAGAGTATGCCCAGCATTCCTAAATCTTCAGGAATGAGAAACCAAGTTTCTTTCATGTTCATATCTAATATGAAGTCTGTCTAACAGATTTTCATGGAACCTTATTCAAAATAAGTAATGCACTTTTTAATGCGTATCCTCAGAAGGAAATTGGTAGCTCAGAGCGACTCATCATTTACCTTACCATGTCCAACATAGTTTAGTTACTCTGTTCGGACACACCATCAAATTGAGGTGTCCCGGCAGGAGTCCACTGTGAAATAATACCATACTCTTTCAAGTAATCTTCAAACTCATATCCTTAAGTATTTTACACTATGGTTTGACTGTAATGTTTTTAATTCTTTTAGCCTGTCTGTCTGTTTACTTCGTGTCGAAACTCTTTGAATTACTCAAAAGTTTCTGACTTGTGTTTCATAAGATACACATAACCGTAATGCGATGCAACATCCGTAAAGGTTACGAAGTATTTATATCCACCTCTAGCCTAGCTAGACATGGTCCACTTACGTCACTATGAACGAGGGTTAATAGATCGGTGGCACTTGCACTTTTACCTAGTAAAAGTTGTTCTAGGCACTTTGCTTAATAAACTAGATTCATATACATCATTTGAATTAGAATCAAAGTATGTTAGAGCTTTTTTTTGTCATATTATATGTTTGAGATTCATTTATATTCTAAATATAAATATTGTTATTCATATCTAATGTGTTTATCTCAATATCATCTTTACAAACAAAACACTTAGTGTTCTAGAATATAAAGGTATACCCGCAACGGGTTAAACTAGATACATAGATAATGTTCCTAGTCAAACTAGATATATTATAACAGTCTCATAATTTAAGTACATGCCCAAAGGGCAGTTCCAAAACTTAAGTTTCTACGGCCAAAATAGCGACTCTCGTCCCGTTTCCGACTCATAGGTCGATCTCATCTGAAGCCAGTATCCTGCTTATCAGCAGATCCCGCACATCAGTATATATATATGTTCCACATCCAGTATCAAAAATATAATTTTTAAACTAGTAGTGGTCATGTTTATAACAAACATTCTTGAAGTCGGAGTGGTCATGTTCACTTCCTTCATGTCTGCTTTGCCCATACGGAAGTCACGCATCCAGTGACCCTGTTTGCCACAGTTTAGGCAGACATCTTGGGATATGTCCTTTGTCTTCCTAGAAGACAGTGACGATTTTGCCTTTGCCCTTTTTAAGAAGCTCTGGCTCTGCCTCCTTGAGCATTGCCATCAACTCTCCAGAATTTTCTCTTAGTTCTTAATGAACCTGCCCCAGCTTTCAGGCAGAGACTGTAAGATCAAATCTTTGGAAGTCTCAGCCTCGTAGGTAATGCCCAGCTAACCTAACTGTTCGATATCAGCAATCATCTGCGACACCTAGTGTTCGACAGACGTACGTTCTGACATCCGCGAGCGAAAGAGCTTCTTTTGCAATTCGTATTTATAAGATCTAAGGTTAGATCTATGAAGATCCTTTAATTTCAACATCATGGTATAAGGATCTAACCCTTAGTTCTGATGATAGAATTAAAGAAGTCATTGCGGCAAGCATAACGGATTGAGCACTAAAGTTATCATCACCATGAGTCTTCCAAAGCTCATGCTCCACTATTTGCTCAACTCCGGGCTCAGGCCCGAGATGCCACTCTATCAAATAAAGTAACTTCTCGGCTCCCATTACTATCTTGAGGTTCGTTTCGCATTCTAGAAAATTATGCCGTTAAAGACATTTTCACTTAGGATTATGTTTTTTGACGCTAATCTTTCCAGTTATCTTGATTTCTATAGTCCAACTATCCAATCAACGATTTCGGGTACAATCTAATGTAATGATTACTATAGTCTAACTATACAATTAATTACAATTTGATTGATTAAATTCAAATATATTGATTACTATAATCAACTATAAATGAAGTAGTTTGAATACAGTCCAACTGTTCAATTAAAATAACAATTGAATATTTGTCCAACTAATATATTTATATTTAAATAATTAATGACAAAAAATGAAATGAGCGTGTATTGGCAAGTATCTAAACGAAATTGCAAATTTAATACTTGCCTCCCACTATTTTTCGGCGAGCCTCTAACCCTCTGTGGAGTACTCGAGAAACCTAGTTTCGTAGTGGGCTAGACAAGCTTAATGAAACCAGTTAAGCATGACCCATTGACAGTGGGAAAGCTTCGTAATCGAGGCCGATGAACAAGAAGTGACCTTGACTTTGGCCAATAAATCACAACTTGCCCAAGGCGTATGATATGGAACAAAGCCTTCATGATTCAAACACATCCGCGATGGACAAAGGTCTTGACTATGGCCAACAAACCAATGCCAATCTTGGATCTTGAGAGAGAATCACTCAATGGAAGGAAAAACGCTTAATATGAAATGAGGGTTTTTGTCGCGATTTGGCAACCAATTTATTAACTTTAATTAGGTCTCATCATACACCCTTAAGCTTTCATTCTAAAAGCATAATAAGGTGCGATAAAATTAATAATGATATGCTGATGGATATACAACAAACTTGTACCCAATTACATAATACTTCTAAATAAACTTCATTTACATTGAGGGGAATGAGTGAGAAGAGAAATACAATGAGAAAATAGGTAATAGGCTGGACACGCAGGTCCAATTTAATAAATTCTAAATTTATTTCAATAATTTCCAAAATTACCCTCACCCATCTAATATCCATCCGATATACATTATTCATACATACATCCAAGTATTCACTCAAAACATGTTATCAATCAATCTAATCCAATTAATTAATCTTTGATTAGTGACCATCCAATGTTCAAACAACGATTTGATTTGCGCGAGTCCAACTCGTTTAAGAATAAATAGTCAAAGTAAGTATTCTTGAATTTTATCGAACAATAATTTTAAATCCAATTTAAATTGTATCCAATACTAATTCATATTTAATTCTAAATTAAATAATTACACTTTCAATAGTGCCTTTTTGACTTGGATTCCAAATCCAATCTTAATGGGTCTCAAAGGCCCAATTAGTATCCAATACTATTCAATTAAAGTCCAATGGGCTTTCAATTAAATCTTTAGGCATGGGCTTTGGTAATTATGGGTCAAACCCAAGATGCCAAGGCCCAATTAGGAATCACTCTATGCCAAAAATCAATTTAGGCGCATTAGGCCCAATTATCATATTTGGACTTTATGGAAATGGTTTCAGGCCAAATTGGATCCAACCAATTATCCTAACCAAACTTGGCCCAACCAAGCCCATTAAGCCCAAATATAATAAATTAAATTAACTCATTATTCCAAATTACAAATTAATTCAATTCAAGTGTAATTACCATAATTAATTAATTAATCTAATGCTCCCAAAACACTAATTAATTCAATTAATCATGCTCTACATTTCCAATTCATGTCCAACACAAATTGAAGAAAATCAATCCATTCCAACATGCTTCATTCACGGCAATCATCATGAAATAACATTCAATTCCGATTTCAATCCAATTAAACCAACAATTAATATTCATTTCATGCAATTAACAAATCCAATTGTAAAATTTTCAAAAAATCACCATGAATACATATAGGGTAATAATCGGCCATGTCCAAGGAATTAGGGATTTTTTATCTTATCAATTTTTCTCTATTCTATCAATGCACAAATCCAATTCAACAATATACAAACATAACCCAACAATCAATTTAGGCATTTCATGATCCAATCATAAAAAAACCCAAATTAAAGTTTAGAACCCTAGATTTTCAAATCAAACTTAGATCACTCTGATACCATTGTAAGTGTTCCTAGAACATGCCAAGATCGTCTAAGAGTGATTTGTGTGTGAATAAAATCAAAGGAGTTGCGAAAAATACTCACATTGATCGGATGAGTTCGAAACCTTTTATGCATTTTCGTGGAAGCTCCAAGCTTTCTTGAGTGTTTCTAACACTTGGGTGAGTTTCTCTATCACCTTGTTTCACTCCTTTAAGTGCTAGCTTGAACAAAATGAAAGAAAATTTTCCCCTCCAAGGTTCATGGTTCACGGTTTTGAGAGAGAAGAAGGAATAATGTTTTTCAAGTTCTAAACTTGTTACAAAAAGTTGATTTCTAAAATTAACTTAAGTGTGTTGTGTAAGTTAAATGAATTCCATTTAATAAAGCCAACAACCTCCATCACACTTATGACTACTTGATGTAAGTCAAATGTCAAGTTGATGTAAGTTGGTGGGCCCCACTTAAAATTCAAAATTCAAGTGGGTTTGCTCAACACACTTCGAGCTCGGGTTCGTTTAATCCGATTAAACAAAATTTTCATCGCAACGTAATTAAATCCAATTTAATTGAATAATAATGCCTCGCAAAATTATTACGGAAGTCGCTTACGAATTAATTCTAAAATAATTCGTTCGCATGAATTGAAATCCAATTTTAATTCTGCGTTGAAATCTAATTTCAATTAATATATCTAATATATTATTTTAGCCCAATTAAATAAATTAAATAGAAAAATCTAATTTAACTATTAAATTTATTTTACCGATTAATTCCAAATTAACTGCGTTCTCTCCTCTCGACGAATTTAATCCCAGATAAATTCTCGACGCAATTAATCCCAGATTAATTCTTTCTCTGTTAATTAATCCCAGATTAATTCTTGCCGTAATTAATCCCAGATTAATTTTCTCTCTCAAAATTAATCCTAGATTAATTCTTGTTCGAGTCAAATCTCATCGGTAAATTATCGGGAAGTGACCCAAAAGATCCCTGGATATGTTGGCAGTAAATACGGTCATCAGACTATTCGAATACATGCGTACCTGGTACCACGTTCTTGCCGATTTACAAGACATGGTTGGCTTCTAGCAAAGCACCGTGTCTTCCCTATTCTCCAGAAATATTCTTTAAATGAATATGTAATCTTTGTCAGGCGTAGCATACGTAGTATTGAGTATTGCGATCCAGTATCAAATGTCACATGCTAGGCCTGTGGCTGGAATTGTGTATGCCCCATACGAAGCATATATCAAATATCTGGTAACTAGTCTCTATATTCAGATAATCATGACCTAGTCATATTATCCCGATGATTGCAGTACTTAAGAGTACTAGTTTCGTATCCTACGTGATCATCATCTCTGTATGACTGAAGTGATAATTCCATCTTGACATCACACCCAATACACTACGATTCTCAATATACCCAGAAGAGGCGTACACATAACCTGTTAAAGCCCCGGACGACCAAAACCAAAGTATACTGATTGTCGCAAGTATTAGTGATGCAAGTCTCAGGTTAAGACCAAATACACCTACCCTAATTTGGATTCCCATAGACACATAGTCATACTACCAATGGGATTCTGATGGGTCTATCCAAAGCGAAGCTATTTCCATACCATCAGTAAACATAACCTCTTATTACACTTGCATGAGTATCCAATACCCAAATATATGAGAACTATGGCGTTATGCCTTCATAATGCACAAGTGTAATACTAGTCTATTCCGCATTATCGATGTCCGGTCTCGATAATACTACGACTATGGATATTTAATGATTAAACCTTAGTGGATTAATATTGTCTCATATCAAATTAATTCGGTACTAATCATATGGGATTTTATCATTTATATATCCAGGTAATCCAATTACAAATGATAAAAGAGCATTTTCCTTTGTCACATAGTTAATTTGTACAACAACGCCATGTACTGTACAAATATGGGTCATAATTGTCCAACACCAAGACCACCAATTTCAGGGACATGGGTGGCATGCTTTGGGGGACGGCGATACGTAACGCCCCAAAGTCATGGGTTTGTACTCCCGGCTCTAGTTAGGCGTAAAGGGGGACTGTGATACGTAATGCCCCCATATGTCAAGTTTTACAAAAAACTGATCATATTTTGAAGACAAATTCCACCACTGCAGCAAGATCGGGCACTGGAAGAGGAATTTTCCAGACTACCTGGCCCATAACAAGAAGGAAAAAGCATCGACATCATGTACTTTTATTTTTCCTGTTATTAATATATCATTAGCTTGTGAAACTCTTACATCTAGTTGTATTTTAGATTCTCTTTGTCCTGTTCACATTTGTAATTCATTGCAGGTGCTAAAGGAAAGTATACTACTGAAATCTGGAGAGATGCAGTTGCGATTCAGGAGTGGTGATTCTCTGGATGCGGTTGCAGTGGGATTATACGAGATTCCCTTATCTAGTGGGAGACTTTTGATAAATTACTGCTATGTTGTACGAGGATACGTAGCTAATATTATATCACATTTTACATTAGATACATATGGATATTGATGAACACTAAAAAATGCATATTTATTAAAAGAAAAATCAATCATTTTACACTTGTAGTTTCATTAATCCCTTTAATTTAGTATAATAATTAAATTTATGTTTTATATATTTTTATTATGACTTTTATATTTTATGTAGGTGAAATAGTACTTTGGATGCATATCTAGAAAAATGGACTTGAAATTTGGATTTTGGAGGCCAAATATTTAATAAGGCGTTCTAATAGTGTACAACTTCGGAAATTCCAACCCTGTGTAATGTTCGTATTTTAGCCATAACTTCTAACTCCGATATCGGAGTGAAGTGATTCTAGTTCCAGATGAAAGAATACTAAAAGATCTGTAACTTTATTGTTGATTAGATTTCCTAATTCTGAAGTTTTCAAGACCAAAATTGATAAATAAGCTAAAGTGTGTTATATGTAAAAGTAATTGTAAAATAAAAAAAAAAATAAAAAAAAAATATTTGTCAATTTCTCATTTTATGTTTGGTAGAAAATTTGGTGGAGAAAATGGTGAAGAATTTGGTGAAGAAAATGGTGGAGGAAATGGTGGAGAAAATAATGGAGGAAATGGTGGAGAAAGTTTGTAAAATTTCCCATATAAATAAGAGTTGTCCAACACCTCATTTCCTCAGCAAAAATTTACACAGGTCTCTCTGAGACTTTGTGTGTATTTTTTCCTTTTGCAATTTATTTTTCTTTTTTTAATAAAATTAAGAATTTTTTTATTTATATCTTGCTCTGCTAATTTTCATTATGTTGGGGTAAAGAGTGAAGCTAGTGGTATGAAAATATCAGTGATTTTTATTTATATTATATTTTTGTAACAATCGGTAGTCCTATTACTGCTACATTGTGGTAATGTGGTATTACGGGACAAATATGTTATAATATAAATTGTGTACGGGCACAAATATATTCATGAAATGACTTTTGGGATTTTTGGTTAATTTTCTGAAATTTCGATACGAGACTGTATATCATATAACTCTGGATAGCCCATAGTATTTGGGCCATAACTTTCTAATTTGAACTCATATTTCTATGAATTTGAATACCGCCGGAAATCTGAGATCGAGATCTAAAACTTCCGTGGTGAACATTCTTCCAAAATCGGATCAGAAATAGTCAAAAATGTAAGTCAAAATTCGGATGAATAGTAACCAATAGCATTCTAGTAAAATCCACCAACTTCTACACTCTTGTAATTTTTTTAGGGCCAAGTATAAAAGCGGTGCACTATTAATAAAATCACAAAATTGGAAACAATAAGAAGAGTGGAAGACGTGAATGAGAGAAAGAAGAGGAATAAGAAGAAGAAGAAGAGAAAGAATAGAAGAAAAAGAAGAAAAAAAGAAAAGAATAAAGAGAGAAGAAGAAAGAAGCATAGAAGACTTGACATCCATGGAATTTGAGAGATAATGGAGAACCAACAACAAGAAAGAATGTAAGATTTACTTAACCCAAATTTGAGATTTTGAAACTTTGATGATGTGGAAACATGTTGGTGTTAGTGGCATGCTAGGGTTTGAAATTAGTGAGGAAATGAGCATGAAATTGGTTGTAAGATAAGTATCCAAATTGATAATTTTAGGGTTTAAACCAAGAGTGAGGATTTGGGTTTAACTTTGTGAAGTATATGTGGTAGATTAAAAGTGATTGTTAATGAGTTTTTGGTTTAGTGCATGTGAAGTTGAGTGTAATATGATGTATTGTATATTGGTTTTAGTATGGAAGTGTTAGTATGAAGTGTAATTGATGTTTTGTGTATTGGATGAGTTTAGAGAAGCAAAACATAAATCTGGAAAACCAGGTCGCGTCGCGACGCTGAACAGCCTTGCGTCGCTACGCGCAAGAAGAAAATGATGACATGATTCTGGACGCCGCGCGTCGCGACGTGAGGCACATAATTTCTCAGAACCAGTTTTATACCACCTTGTTCCACCCTAGCGTGTTAGAGACCACCCTTAGGGTCTCGTATCAGTTCGTATGCACACATTACATTTTAGTCTAAGTATGATATACCAAGTGACGATATCACAGACTTAAATTAAGAAAGTAGAGCCTTATTCCAAAATTCATCTCATAGTCTGTAGTCTAATCGAGTTATCATTTATAGACCATTGCGGGAATTATACTTTCCATCGACGAAGCGATATAACACCAGCTATATTCTAATCAGTGAGTGGACTTCTTTTCTCAAACTGGTTTTATTTATTAAGTTTTGATATCAGATTACTTTCACGCTTTAGGGCGATAGAATGTTTTATTATTACAGTCATTTCATAAATCGTTATGATTTGAGCTTTAATTGAGAAAGAAATGATTTTCAGATATTTTTTTATACAGTCTTGAGATTTAAAGCATGAGTTTATGTTTTTGGGGCATGTGGGAAAAACCCACCCCAGTATGTAACTTGAGATAGCCTGGAATTGACGGACAGAGGACATGTGCACATATATAGGACTGGGGGATTGCGATACGTAATGCCCCCAGATCCTAGTCAGGGCTAGGGGGACGGCGATACGTAATGCCCCTATACCCTAGTTTCAGAGCTTGGAGGGTAGCATAGATCTGCACCCACAGTTCTAGTTTGTGGCTTGGGGGACGGCGATACGTAATACCCCAAGACCACCAATTTCAGGGACATGGTGGCATGCTTTGGGGGACGGCGATACGTAACCCCCCAAAGTCATGGGTTTGCACTCCTGGATCTAGTTAGGCGTATAGTGGGACGGCGATACGTAATGCCCCAATACGTCAAGTTTTTCAGAAAACATATCAGATTTCAGATACCAGATTTTCAGAACACAGTTTTTAGAAATCATATTTTAGAAATAGTTTTCAGAAACTTGAACCTTTCAGCTATCAGATTTTCAGAAATAGTTTATAAAAGAAGATTTCAGAAAGACAAGTTTTATGAAATAGATTATAGAAGAGATTTAAAGAAATGGTTTTTTTTTTTGTATAATGTTATTTCTGGAATGTTGATTTCCAGCTATCAGATTTCCAGATGATTTTATTGCAACATTACTGTTTTTAGTCCACTCACTTAGATTGTACAACGATCTAACTCCCCACTCCCAGTTCCATTACTGTTCAGACGACAAACTCGGGAGGACAGATACTGATGGTAGTCACCAGAGGGTCAGAGTCCACCAGTCCAAGTTAAAGAGTAAGAGTACAGTTGGAGTCTGTCAGAGTCGAGGAAAATCCTTGTAATAATACATGAATTATATGTAGTCTTTGTATAAACATGTGTCTTTATGTATACAGTTATCGGGTTTGAGTTTGTATGTTAAGTTGTGAAGTTTGGGCCACGGTCCCATATATACGATAAATAAATATTTAGTTAAAGAAAATGGTATTAGAAATTGAATAGTAGTTTCAGAGTCAGAGGCTTATGGGGTTAGTACGGTCTATCCCATGCCGGTAACATCTCCCGGACTGAGGATGTTACAAAGATAGTATCAAAGCATGGTCTAATGAGTCAGTGACTGCAGTGGGTAGAGTGTTGGGGTCTTGTATACGCAGTATTTCCGAGATACTCATATGTAAGACACTGCCTCTCCCGTATCCAATCCTCGAGGACGTCCTAAAAGTTCCATAGACAGGTTAGTAAGCTTTCCTAGATCATTCGATAATATTCCTTATGAGGAAAGTTACACTCTAGATCCAAGTTAAGAATTCCCCTCTAGTTAGCCTGGCTTACTACCAGAAGTCAAGAACGAGCTATGAAATTAAACAGTAATAAACTAAGAGAAATTACCCAATGAAATAGGATAGGAAAAAAATTAGGAAGCAAGGAAGAAAGTATAAATGTTTAGACAGCCAAAGACAAAGAAAGATAGAGAGACAGAAAGAGTTAGTAAAGTTCGAAGAGTACCTACCCATAAAAAATAAAAAGAGAAATAAAAAGTTAGAAAGAGAAGTAAAAGATAGAATGTAGATATCTAAGCAATCAGAAGAAAATAAGAGATAAAAAAGCATAAAATATATAAATAAGAAAATGCCCAAATTGGTAGTAGTAAGAATCAGAGACACGAAGTTAGAAAATAAAGGATAATACCAGAGCTTGTAGTAAAGAATAGTGTAGCAAGACTAAACCAAAATAAAATGCCGAATAGATCTAAGCAAAGTTTCTTTCCGTCAAGTGAAATTCCTTTCCTCCTCAGAAATCCTTCCAACTTGATTCAATAGCTCTCAATGTAACAACCGCGAAATCCCGACTACTGTTACACTATGGGATAAGTGTTATATAATATAAATTATGTTGGACTCATATATTTTCATAAAATAATTTCAGGAACGATCGGAAAATTCTTTGAGATTTCGATACCAGAGGATACAATGTTCCGCTCCAGACAGCTTTTAGTAATCTGGCCAAAAAGTTTTTGTACGAACTCTGATTTCTATGAATTATATACCGAAAATCTGAGATCGAGATCTAGAACTTCCGCGTTGAATATTTTTCCAAAATAGGACATAGGTCAAAAATATATGTCACAATTCGAGTGAATAGTAATTTCGGGCTAAATTGTAAGAATCCCAAATATTCCACACACATCTACACTTTTCCAAAAAATTCCAAATATCCAATGAATCCCACTATATAAAGGGTATACTGTTCATCAAAACACAAAATTGAGACAAGAAGAGAAAGAAGAAACGTGGAAGGAAGAAAGAAGAAAAAGAGAAAGAAGAGGAAGGAGAAGAGAAGAAGAAAAAGGAAGAAGGAAAACAAGGAAGATGAAGCAAGGTTGGATATGGCATCCTTGGAGGATGAAGGAATTCACAAGGATGAGGTAAGACCAACTTAACACAAATTTGATTTGTTGAATTTTGGAAATTTGAAGACCAAATAGAAATACTAGTATGCTAAGGATTGTTCATTATTGGTTGATAAGTAAATAAAATATTTATAGCTTAAGTACCGAAAATGGATGAATTCTAGGGGTTAAGTTAAGAGTGGAAATGATATGATTAATGAGTATGGAGGATATTAACATGGATTATAATGTGAAAAGATTGATATATGATAATGTATTGGGTATTGGTTTTAGTATGTGTAGGACATAGAAATCGGCGACGCTGTTCCAGGCTCGCGGCCCAGTTGGGAATACGGAGTAGCCCACGGGGAACTAAACCGGAGAAATAAAATGGAGTCGCCACCCAGTGTGAACTGGGAAAATGATTTAAGGCCGCACTCACCCTTAGCAAGGGAAGGCCTCAAACTGTTGGCTTCGAAATGGTCCCTTACTTATGCCACTTGTAATGAAAAGATTTGTGCAATAATTTAACCGAGTCTACGCAACAAAAACCTACATCTAAGTTTGCATACGACCTATATCTAAGTTTGCATGCGACCTATATCTAAGTTTGCATACGACCTATATCTAAGTTTGTATGCGACCTATATCTAAGTTTGCATGCATAAAAGTAAGTCGGAACAACGGCAAGCACATAATCTCATGCATACATTAAATCGCTAAGCATGGCAATGTAAATAAATAATAATCTAAACATAAACTTAGAAGAGACATAATCAAGTTCCTAATGCAAAAGAAATAAATAAATCATGCTTGGAAACAATCAACTAAATCATGCATAAAAAATAACGTACTAAATAACCTAATCATGCATAAAAATAATACACTATTTCTAATAAACAACGGATAAACATAAACTTGGATGAAATGAAACATGTGTGTCTCTCAAGTTTTATGTGGCATTCTATCCCGAGTGCAGACCGCACTACCGTCCATTCGGATTCGGCTACGGAATTTACGTACGAGTTTCCATCCGATATACCACAAGAGATAACACATATTTCATTCATCTCATGGCCACAACATTCATGAATCCACAATATACATGCGAAGAAATAAAATAAATAACGGAAAGAAAGTTCGGGAATAAATAAAAAGGGTGCCCTCAGGTCTAACCTCTTAAATCGTCTATTGGAAATGCGTTCGTGGTCGTCGGAAGGGTTGATGCTCCACAACTTTTTCGATTTACTGGTTCGTGGTTTTCCTTCGCTGCCTCGCTATTTTGGGCTTCTGTTTTCTCTGTTTTGACACTGTTTTCAGGGGCTATTTTGTGGTTGTAGGGATTGTTTTCAAGGGTGTTTTTGCACTGTTTGCGGCAGTTTTCTGGGCAGTTTAAGGCAGTTTTCTGGGGAGTTTTAGGGCAGTTTTCTGGGTAGTTTTAGGTGTGCAGTTTGGGGTGAAAGGTACAGTTTGCGAGGCTTAAAGGTGTGGTTTAGGTGCTTATGTTTCGGTCGGTCAATGGGGTTTATGGTCGGTTGAAGCATTGCTAAGTCAGTGGGGTATTGCGTGGAGGGCTGGCTGGTGCGTTGTGGCAGTTTGTGGAAGATGTGTGTTTGTTGCGTGAGGTGTCTTTTGAGCATGTCTTCGGTTTGGTCTGTGGGACGTGTGTGTTTGAGGGTGGTTTGGGAATCAGTTTGTGAGTGGCGTGAGGGCTGGACGTGAAGGCTGGTTGTGAGTGGACGTGAGGGCTGGACTTGTGGGCTTGACATGAGTGGTCTTGAATGGACCTGAGGGGTAGACGTGAGTGGATGTGAGGGTTGGGCGTGAGTGTGATTCACATGTAAGGCTGCGTGGTGTTTAGTGAGTTTTATGAGATGGTTGTTGGCTACGTGAGGGCTGTGGGCAGGTTTAGGGTTTATTTGTTATTGTTTGTGCTTTCTGTTTTAAAGACAGTAGAGAGACGTGAAGGTTATGAGAGAGAGACAAATTGGAGGAGAGAAGTGAATGCTAGGAGGTTTTAGGCGTGAATGTCAGGGATCAAAGAGTTGGATTTGTGCTTCTTTTATAGGCAAGAGTTGGGGTTTACCTTATGTGAATAGGGAAATAATATTGCAATTATGAGGATATCTTTTAATTTGTGTATCATAAGGAAATGATCTCTTCATTTTAGGAAGGTAAATTGATTTTATTTAGTTTAGGAAGGTGATTTAATTAGACTATGAATGTGATTTATATGATATGATTTGATTCTTTTAATTCGGGAAGGTGATTTATTTGGATTTCAACATGTGTTTAATGTGTGGATTTATTATTTTGGTTGTGTTTTAATGGGCTTGGGAGTGAGCTAAGGGGATTTGGGCGTGGGTATGGTTCTTTTTGGTGGGCTTGGTGTGTGGCTTAGTGGTGTGTGGGCTAAGGATGAATTTTAAAAAAGATGTCCAACGAGTGAACCCACCGCTAAGAAAACGAATTTAGTACAACAAGATATCAATTTCTGACTTTTCCCTTCCGACGTCCGTTTCCCGCGGCTTCCACAACTTAAAGAGGTAGTGTCTCCATGTGAGACTCATAATCGGGACATATATGCAAAAATACAGTGCCTACAGTATATGGGTATTAGCATAAAGTGTAACTTGATGTTTTGTGCATTGCGTGACCTTAGAGAAGCAAAACAAAATCCTAGAAAATCAGGTCGCGTCGCGACGCGTAAGAGCCTTGCGTCACGACGCGCAAGAGAAAAATTGATGCATGCCTCTAGATGCCGTCAGTCACGATGCGCAATGACTTGCTTCGCAACGCGTGATGAAATTTTTCCTAAATAATTCTAAAACATCCCAGTTTCACCCGTGCATGTTAGAGGTCGTCTTATAGGTCTCGAACTACTCCGTATACATACTTTACATCAAGACACAAACATGGTAAGCCTTGAAGATGAAACATGTCGATGTATTAATAAGTTTAACTAAGTTCGAAGCTCATTTTACTACGAACATACTAATCGAGTTTTCGATCATAGATCATTCACAGGAACCACAATCTTTTTCGATAAGCAATTCAGTGCCAGCCAATTTGAAAAACTGTGAGTGGACACTACTCTTTCTTTGATTGATTTTTATTGTGTTATTTTACCAACAGACTTATTTTTACGCTTTAGGACGTTAGATTACTTTATCACTGTTATTTCATGAAGATTTATATTTCAAATTACGTTGAGACAAAAGTATTTTTCAGGTATGATTTTATGGTTTTTCGGGGCATTGGGGAAAAACCAGTATGTAACTTGAGATAATCTGGAATTGACAGACATATGACATGTGCATAAGTAGAGGACTAGGGGGACAACGATACGTAATGCCCCTGTTGGAAAATTATGACCCATAGCGTTATTATTTGTAAAAGACATTATGGTTTTTGTACAAATTAACTGTGTGACAATGGAAATTGCTATTTTATCATTTTTTAATTAGATTACTTGAATATATAAATGATAAAATTCCTTATGATTAGTTCCAGATTATAAGATATGAGACAATATCAATCCACACAGGTTTAATCATTAAATATCCATAGTCGTAGTATTATCGAGAATGGACATCGGTAATGCGGAATAAACTAGTATTGCACTTGTGCGTGTTATGGAAGCGTAACATCATAGTTCTCATATATTAAAGTATTGGATACTTATGCAAGTGTGATAGGAGGTTGTGTTTACCGATGGTACGGAAACAGCTTCTCTCTGGATAGACCCCGCGGAATCCCATTGGTAATATGACTATGTGTCTATGGGAATCCGCTTTAAGGTATGTGTATTTGGTCTTAACCTGAGACTTGCATCACTAGTACTTGCGACAATCAATACGCTTTGGTTTTGGTCGTCCGGGACTTTAACAGGTTCTCTGTACGCCTATTCTGGGTTATTGAGAATCGTAGTGTATTGGGTGTGATGTCAAGACTGAAGTATCACTTCAGTCATATGGAGATGATAATTACGCAGGGATACAGAACCAGTTCTCTATTATGTTGCAACTATTGGGATAATATGACAATGTCATGATTATTCGATTATAAAGACTATTTGCTTGTGATCCGATATATACTTCGTACGAGGCAGACACTATTCCAGCCTTAGGCCTTGCATGTGACATCAAATACTAGATCGTAATATGCAATACTGCGTATACTACGCCTGTTATAGATTATATATATTCCTTAAAGAATATTTCTGGAGAATTGGTTAGGCACGGTGCTTTGCTATAAGCCAACCATGTCTCGCAAATCGGTAAGAACGTGGTACGAGGTACGCACGTGTTCAGATATTCCAATGACCGGATTTACTGCCAACATATCCAGGGATCTCATGGGTCGCTTCCCGAAGATTCACCGATGACTTATGACTCAAACATAATTAATCTAGGATTAATTATATGAGAGAGAAAATTAATCTAGGATTAATTGTGGAAAGATTTTATCTGGGATAGAATTCTATTTGAAGAGAGAGAACGATTAATTTGGAATTAATCGTTTGAATAAATATTCAATGAAATTATATTTCATAACGGAATTAAAATTGAATTTTAATTCGGGCGAACGAATTAATTTAGAATTAATTCGCGAGCGACTTTAATAGTAATTTTGCTAGGCATAATATTTAATAAAAAATTTGATTAATTAAGTCGCAACGGAAAATTCGTTATTTCGAAATTAACGAACCCGAGCCCGGAATGTGTTTGCGGGCCCACAAGTCCCATCACAAGTTACATCACTGGTCATTCTCATCACTTTTTGGTGATAGAAGTTGGTGATGAGATGATGGTGGCTTGTAAGACACACAATTGTGAAGTGTGATGGACTTTTACCAAACATTTGGTATATCATATTTTGGATTTTGGAAAATAAAAATAACAAGTTACACATTTCATTCTCCTCTCTCTCTCATCACCGAAAATTGCCTCTCCATCTCCTAGTTCTTGGCTTGGTCGAAAGTTGTAAGAAGCAATAGGAAAATTTTGTTGCAAAATTTTCATAGAGCTAGCACTCAAAGGAATCGTACAAATGTGTTAGGGAAACCTTCCCTAGAGTTTGGAATCTCAAAGTTCAAAGCTGGAGCTTGACACTCAACCTTGAAGGATCTTGGAACAACTTCAAAGAGAGCAAAGTTTTTGAACTCTACACATCCATCCAACCGATCAAAGTGAGTATATTTCCGCTATATTTCTTTTCGTATTCACATGATTTCATGCTTAATATGATCTTGGTTTGACCTTAGAAACCCATCAATGGTATCATGAGCCTATTTGAGCTTGAAAATGAATTAGGGTTCTTAATCTAAAATTTGGGTATTTTTGATTTGAGCATGATTTGATCAAATTGTTTGTTTGAGTATGCTTATATAATGTTAACTTAGAGTTATGCATGATCAATTTTGTAAAAAAATAATTGGATTAATTTTCCCCACAATACATAGGCTTGGCCGAATGTGTAGAGCCCTTGTAGCTCATGGTGATTTTGATTTTTTAGATCATTGGATGAGTTTAAAATGTATGGATAAATTGATTTGTGATTTAATTGGATTGAAATCAAAATTAATGAAAACTTCCCATGATCTCCGTGAGCCTTGGAGAGCATGTTGGACTTGATTTTGCTTCAATAATGTTGGACATGTATTGATAATAATTAAGCATGATTAATTATGTAAATTGGTATTTTGGAAATGTTAATTTAAATAATTAATCATGGCTAAACACTTTAATTAATTAAATTGTGAAATTTGGAATATTAGAATTTAATTAATTATGCTTAATTTGGAATTGGGCAAAAATTGTTGTATTTGGGCCTAATGGGCTTGGTTGGGCCAAGTTGGTTTAGGACAATTGGATTGGCTCCAAATTGGTGTTGGTGTTTGCTAAGGTCCCAATATCATAAACAAGCAATGAAATAAGTGCGAATACAAATCAACGAAGTTGCGGAATACTCACATCGATCGGTTGCGCGATGCTTGACGAACAAAATCAACTTTCTGCCCTTGTAGCAGCTCACGAAAGTGACTGTCACAGCTTACTAGTTTGGCATCCATTGGAGGTTCTTCGTCAAGCTCCAAGCTTCGTCAAATGATTCCCGGCTCATGGGTAGACTTCCCTATCACCTTTGCATGTCTATCAGAGTGCTAGCTCTTATGATTTTTGCCACAAAAATCACACACTTTGCTTCCCATCTCACGGTTTTTAGACAAAAACCAATAAGTATTTTTCAGCCCCTTGGCCGTGTAGATGAAGAGAGGAAGGATAGAGAGAGAGATGAAAATGTGTAAAGTGATTGGTGTATTTGTTTTCTAAAAACATATACCAAAAATTTGAAAATCAAATACCAAATATTAAAATATTTCTATATGTCTTTCAAACATCACAATTGAGTGTTAAACACTCTTCCATCAATCCATCAATCTATCAAATCAAGTGACAAGTTATCACTGTTAGACAGTTATGACCCATAGCGTCACTATTTTGTAAATGATATTGTATTATTGTACAAAATTAACTATGTAGTAATGAAATTGCCTTTTACCGTTTTGTAATTATTTACTTTGATATAAATGGTAAGAGTCCCTATGATTAGTTCCAGATTGTGATGATATGAGACGGTATCAATCCATAAAGGTTTAATCATTAAATATCCCTAGTCGTAGTATTATCGAGATTGGACATCGATAATGCAATGGGTAGACTGTACTGCACTTGTGCATGTTGTGAGGGCACAACGGCATAGTTCTCATATATTTAAGTATAGGATACTTATGCAAGTGCGGTAGGAGGTTGTGTTTTACCGATGGTACGGAAAAAACAGCTTCGCTCTGGATAGACCCCGCGGATCCCATTGGTAGTATGTCTGCGTGTCTATGGGAGTCCGCTTCAGGGTAGGTGCATATGATCTTAACCTGAGACTTGCATCGCTAGTACTTACGACAATCGGTAAACTTAGTTTTGGTGGTCCAGGGCTTTAACGGGTTCTGTGTACACCTCTTCTGGGTTTATCGAGAATCGTAGTGTATTGGATGTGATGTCAAGATGGAAGTATCACTTCAGAACATATGGAGATGATGATCGCGAGGGATACAGAACTAGTACTCTATAATGGTTGCAACCATCGGGATAATATGACTAGGTCAGGATTATCCGATTCAAAGAGACTGGTTGCTTGATGTCCGATATGTGTATCGTACGGGGCAGACACATCTCCAGCCCCAGGCCTTACATGTGATCATCCGATAATGATTTGATATACACTATACTACGGTATACTACGCTGTTATAGATCTTATATTCCAATAAGAATATTTCTGGAGAATTGGGTAGGCATGGCGTTTTGCTAGAGGCTAACCTTGTCTTGTAAATCGGTAAAAACGTAGTACTTGGTACGTACGTGTTCGGATAATCTGACGACCGTATTACTGCCAACATATCCAGAGATCTCTTGGGTCGCTTCCCGAAGATTCACCAATGACGTATGATTCAAACTCGATTAATCTTGGATTAATTACGGAGAGACTTTATCTTGGATAAAGTACTATACATAGAGAGAGAGAACGATTAATTTGGAAATTAATCGTAAAATTATTATATTCGATATATAATAATCGAAATTCGATTTCGACGCGAAATTAAAATTAGATTTTAATTCGGGCAAACGAGTTAATTTAGAATTAATCTGTTAGCGACGTAAATAATAATTTCGCTAGGCGCAATTATTTATTTAAATTCGATTTAATTAACGTCGCGACGTAAGTTCGGTATTTCGGAAATATCGAACCCGAACGCGTGAGTGCACTTGGGCCCACTTTCATTTGGAAACGTGTGGTGCCCACATGAACACATGTCATTTTATGCATTATTTAATTGTTAATACATTGCATGGTGATAGTGTACAATACACTCAATGGTTTTGCATGGAGTTTGAGTGTTTGACACTATAAGCCATTGAATGATTTGTGTCATAAGTTTATTATTAATTTAATAAATATTAAGCATAAATATAAATTGATTTTTGTAACAAAAAATCATAAACACTCCTCACTCTCTCACATTGCCGAAAACCATGCAGCTTTGGGCTCTCCATTTCTTCAATTTTTGTGGCAAATTTGAAGAAGTTGTGCATTCAAAATCACAACAAAGGCTAGCACCTTCAAGGGATCATACATAGGTGTTATGGGAAACTAATCCTTGAGCTTGGAAGGATCAAACTTGACTTGGAGTCTCTCTTTTCTTCTTGGCCGAGAGCATCACTGCACAAGGGAGGAATTTCGCATCATCTTAGCATCCATTTTCAAGTATTGTGAGTATGATTCCGCCATACTTCAATTAATTCATTCATTGTATTTATATATTTTGCTTGTTCTTGTTGATCTTGGGGCTTGGTAATTATTTCCAACAATGGTATCATTGAGCTTAAAGAGCATGCAAATATATTAGGATGTTATTTGGGGAAAACTGTATGAAGCATGATTTGATGAGTTTGCTGATTAAATATGCTTAGATGTATGTTATTTAAATATACATTATCAATTCATGGAAAATAAATTGGATTAATTTTTCCAACCCAAATGAGGCTTGGCCGAATACATGCAAGCATATGGACTAGATGATTTTTAATTTAAGACATTAGATGACTTGAAACAATATGGTATGATGATTGTAACTCGATTGGATTGAAAACGAAATCGGAACCATTTTAATCACCTTGGCCGAATGCTTGATGGAGGATTAGAGACTTGATTTTTTGATTAATAATGTTGGACATATATTTAAGATAAAAATATGATTAATGGATTAATTTGATATTTTGGGAATATTGATTTAAAGGATTAATCATGATAATACACTTTAATTAATTAAGTTATAAAATTTGGAATTTTAAAATTTG
>SKCR01000911.1:0-28622 GCA_019454045.1 Zanthoxylum bungeanum
CACTTTGAGTGATGTGACATGTTGTCACTTGATTTGAGTGATTGATGTAGAAGTTGAAAAAGCAACAATTTGCTTTTTACTTTTTGACTTTTGAATTAAAGTAATATATATGTTTTATTTATTTACTTGGTAAATATTATAAACACATATATTAAAGCTTTATCTTCTCTCTCTAACATGCAAGAAAAACACACTTCTCTTTTCCCCTCTTTTCTCCTTCCTCTATTCACGGCTTCACTGCCGATTTGCTTCAAAATTTTCTGGTTTCACCGAATTTGTGAGAAGCAAGGAAGAAGAGTAGTGCTAGCACACACCTAGGGTTATATTATGGTGATAGGGAAACGAATTTGTGAGCTTGGATTTGGTTTTTGGAGCTTGAAGCTTGGAGCTTCAATGGTGGTTCATCAATGGCCGAATGAACAAGGAGGAAGAAGGCTCAAAATCATGCAGTCCACTTCATCAAGAAGCCATTGCCGAGCTTCATGGAGGAGAAAAAACGCAACTTGTTCTTCCTAGCATCAACCCATCAATGTGAGTATGTATTCCGCCTTACTCCTTTGTGTATTCAACTCATTTTTATGCATGTTTGTGATCCTTGGGACTTGATTAAAACTCAACAGGACCTTTAATCGCACTTACTAAGCCCATGCGCAAACAACACAATACATATATAAAAAGTAAAGACAACGATATCGAACTTCGTGTATCTGATTGAACATATCTCACATCCAATCGAATATATATTATCTGGCGCGGTAAAGCATCGTGGTAAAGGATTTTAACCTCTCAAAATAGAGGACCTTTAATCGCACTTACTAAGCCCATACGCTAATAACACAATGCATATAAGAAAAAGAGAACAACAATATCGGACTTCGTATACCCGATTGAATACATCTCACATTCAACCGAATATACATCATCCGGCGCGGCAAAGCATTGGTGTAAATGATTTTAACCTCTCAAAATAGAGGACCTTTAATCGCACTTACTAAGCCCATGCGCTTTATCTCATCATTACATAAACAAATAACATGCGGAAATCAAGTAACGAATAATAAACAAATCAAAACACATAAGACGAAATATGTGCCGTTTACTCAAGTGGTACGTGGAGTTGTTATCCCGAGTACAAATCATACTACCGTCCATTCGGAATCGGCTATGAAATTTATGTCTGGGTTTCCATCCTATATACCACGAGAGGCGACACACTTTTCATTTTATTCAAGGGCCACAACATACATCATTTTACAATTCATGCATTTTCTATCTATTCAAGGGCCACAACATGCTTCACTCCACAATGATCATGCAAACGAAACTCAATAAATAATAAAAAACAACTGAAAAACGGATGTGAAAGAATACCCTCGGGTCTAACCTTTTTCCTCGTTGTTTCACTGCTCAAGCTACTATTTTTGCTCTGTTTCGCTGCTGCTTTGCTGTTGTATTTTTGCTGTATTTTGGTCACTATTTTTGGTGTTTTAGGCTACTGTTTTGGGTGTTGGCCAGGGACTATTTTGGGTTGTTTTTAGGCTACTGGACAGTGGTCATTTATGCGTGAATAAGGCTGCTGTTATCGTGATGTGTTAGGCATGAATAATGGTTGCTCTTTGTGAGGTGTTTAGGCGTTAATATATGGGCAGATTGTGGTGTCTTTAGGCGTGAAAGTGAGTGACTTATGTGTGCAGTTTGTGAGTGGCGTGAAGGTGAGTGTACGTGTGTGCAGTTTGTGAGTGGTGTGAATGGGAAGTGGCTTATGGTTACACGTGATGGCAACTAAATGCGTGAGTGCTGTGTGGCTAGGGGTGTGGCAGTGAGGCTTGTGGTGTGCGAGTGTTTGCTTGGTGAGATGGGCAGTGAATTAAGGGTTATGGTTTACGTGAAGGGAGACAGCTATGTGTTGCCGAGAGCTTGTGAGTAGGGTTTCTTTTCCTTGTTGTGTTTTGCCGTGTGAGAGAGAGGATGCAAGGGTTGTGAGAGGTTGGTTTTTTTATAGGCAAATGGGGTAGGGCTACTCCTTGCTTGACAAGGAAAGGGATTTGGCATTTAAGGGGGATTTGATTTAGTGTAAAACAAGGAAATTCTAAGATTGAGGGGGGACAAAATTAGTTCAATTAGGAAGTCAATATATTTAATTTGTGTTGTTTAGGCATAATATTTGTTAAGTTAGGAATACAATATTTTTAATTAGGAATAAAATTTTTTGATTGATTTTAATTAGGCATGATTTGATTAATGTTTTTTATTAATTTGGTATATGATTTAATATTTTATTTAATTTGGTATTGACTTAATTAATTATTTTATTTAATTTGGTATATTATTTAATTAATATTTTATTTAATTGGGTTGTATTTTGAGGGCCTTGGGCGTGTGGGCCAAGTGTGGTGGGCTAGGTGTTGTGTTGGTTTGGTGAGTGGGTTTGGGCCAAGGTTAAATAGTTCTGGGTTTTTAGGCCAAATGTGCTTTAAAACGAGGTCCAATGACTGAGCTTGGAGCTAAATAGGCGGATAAAATTTAACGAAATACCGATTCCCTTCCGACGACTGTTTCCCGCAACTTCCTCGACTAAAAAGGTAGTGCCTCCAAATGAGACTCATCATAGGGACTCACATGCAAAAATGCAATGCCTACAATACCTAAATTTAGGAACTACCCTTCGGGTACGTACTTAAATTAGGAAACTGTTAAAATGTAAAAAGTTTGACTACGAACATTATCTCTATATCAGGGTTTAACCCGTTGCGGGTATACCTTTATATTCGAGAACACTAAAGTGTTTTAATTTATAAAGATGATATTGAGATAAACACATTAGATGTGAATAACAGTATTTATATTTTGAATATAAATGAATCTCAAACGTATAACATGGCAAACAAATAGCTCAAACTGATTTAATCAGTTGAGACTTATAAGTGGCATTGTTGTCTGGGACACAATTAAACAAGACTCGTATATCCACACTTTTGAAGAGTGGATACTAGGAAAAATTTGATTCCATTCAAATAAAGTCTACGAATCTAGTTTATTGGGCAAAGTGCCTAAAACACCTTTTACTTGGTAAAAGTACAAGTGCCACTGATCTGTTAGCCCTCATTCAAAGTGACGTAAGTGGGCCCATATCTAGCTAGGCTAGAGGTCGATATGAATATTTCGTGACCTTTACGGATGTGGCATAGCGTTATGGTTATGTGTTTCTTTTGAAACATAAATCGGAAACTTTTAGAGTTTCGACACGAAATAGACAAACAGATCGGCTAAAGTATTAAACCGTCACGGTTAGACAATGATGAAAATACTTAAGCAGTAAGTTTCTCAAATACTTGAAAGAGTATAGTATTCTTTCAATGAGGACTCCTCCCAGAACACGTCAGTTTGACGGTGTGTCTGAACGGAGAAACCGAATTTTGTTGGACATGATAAGGTTAATCATTAGTCGCTCTGAGCTACCATTTCTTCAAAGGATACACATAAATAGTGCAAGACTTATTTTGAATAAGGTTTCATAAAAATATGTTTGACAGACTTCTTATTAGATATGAACAGAAAAGAAACCGGGTTTCTCATTCCTGGTGATTTGGGAATGCTAGGCTTACGTTTGGATGATACCAAACTAGAACCCAAATCGGATAAGTGCCTAAATTGTAGGTTAACCTACGGTAACCAAAGTATATTACTTATACAACTCACAAGAGAACAATGTAATTGTTGCTCACCATACGGTTTTCCTAAGAGGAATACCTATATGCAGTGGTAAGTGGGAGGAAAGTAAAACTCGATGAAAATCGGAGTAATACTATTCCAGGCACTGATTCTTTAATGGAACACAAATAGTTCATCAAGGATGAAACTATACCAGTAATCTTCGAATACACAAGAACCAGGAAAGTCGGAGAGAGTCAGAAAACAACCTGGGGTATGGGTTTCTGATCTCACCTCGTAAAGATGTCAATCTTATTGAGGAATACAAACTGACTACTTATGAGGATGTGATACAAGGTATCGACTCCCTATTATGGCAAAGTGCCATGAAGTCCGAAATGGAATCCATGTATACCAACCAAGGAAAATGAAGACATACATTGGTACTATATAAGTCTTCAATGAAGACATACATGTAAGGCAACATACCAACATACTAAGCTAGGCTTGTAGCGGAAAGGTATCGTTATCAATATTGTGTCGATTACGACGAAACCTTTTACCTGTTGCCATGGTTAATCCATTTGGATAATGCTTACTGATGCAGTATGTTTCATTTATGAAATATGGGAGCTGAACGTCGAAATTACTTTCCTTAACGAAAACCTTTTGGAGGATGTTTACAAGATCCTGACAGTTTTGTCGTACCATAACAAGCAAACAAGATTTGCAGGTTATTCGATCCATGTATGGATTGAAGCAAGCATTGCGTTCTTGGAACCATCATTTTGATGTAATCATAGTGGTGTATGATTTAATTCAAAGGAAATGATTCTTGTGTATATAAGGAGGTTAGTGGGAGCGCAATGAAAATGAATGTCCTATAAAGTGATGACATGTCGTTTCTTGGAAATGACATTCCCATAATATAATCGATGAAATCTTGGCTTTCATGAAAACTCTCTGTAGAATTCATGGGAGTAACAACTTTTATTCTAGGAATAAAGATCTACTGGGATAGATCTAAAAGTTGTTGGCACTCTCCGAGAACTCGTACATTGAAAAATATACGCGACATGGTGTCTCATACGCTTTGAGCATATGGAGTCACAATCCGGCCAATCCATGTGATAGTCACTGGATTGATGTTAAGAACATCCTTCAGTATCTTAGATGAACTAAGGATGCTGTCTTATACTACGGAGATGAAGAACTTGAAGTGATTGGGTTCACCGTTGCAAGTTTCCTAACCGATAATAACGACTATAAGTTGTAACAACGGTACTATACAGTTTGAATAACGGAACAATGAGCTGGAAATCTTCCTAGCAAGATACTGTTGCCGAATAAACAACAAAAGTGGGTTATTGCTGTAGCTAAGGCAGCAATAGAAGCCATTTGGTTCGATAATAAACCCTAATTAGATTAAGATTAGTTCTGTTAGCAGTTGAGCTAGGCTACAACACAAGCTAAAGAATTAATGGTCTCATCAACAATCTAGATATATACTTCAATTATTCATCTGATTCGTTCGGATCATACATCGTGGCAATGTGATGATCGAATAAATCGCATTTAGATGATAACTATGCAAATCCGCTGACGAAAGTCTTTTCTCAGCAGAAGTTTGAGCGAACCGTACATAGTTCGGGTGTAGGACACTTGAGTGATTGGCTATAGGCCAAGTGGGAGATTGTTGGACAATTATGACCCATAGCATCACTATTTGTACAGATCATGGTGTTGTTGTACAAATTAACTATGTGACAAAGGAAATCGCTCTTTTATCATTTGTAATTAGATTACCAAGATGTATAAATGATAAAAGGTCCATATGATTAGTTCCAGATTGAGATGATATGATACAATATCAATCCATGAAGGTTTAATCATTAAATATCCCTAGTCGTAGTATTATCGAGATTGGACATCGATAATGGGAAATAGACTAGTATTACACGTGCACGCGTTGTGGGAGCATAACGGCATAGTTCTCACATATTTGGGTATAGGATACTCATGCAAGTGTAATGCGAGGTTGTGTTTACCAATGGTACGGAAACAGCTTCTCTCTGGATAGACCCATCGGAATTCCATTGGTAGTATGACTATGTGTCTATTGAAGTCCAAATCAGGGTAGGTGTATTTGGTCTTAACCTGAGACTTGCACCGTTAATACTTGCGACAATCAATATACTTTGGTTTTGGTCATCCAGGGCTTTAACAAGTTCTGTGTACGCCTCTTCTGGGTATATTGAGAATCGTAGTGTATTGGGTGTGATGTCGAGATGGAAGTATCACTCCAGTCATAGTGGAGATGATGATCACGTAGGATAGAACTGGTGCTCTTTTATGCTGCAGCTATCGGGATATTATGACTAGGTCATGTTTATCCGATTATAGAGACTAGTTACCAGAGATCCGATATGTGCTTTGTACGGGGCAGACACAATTCCAGCCTCAGGCCTTGCACGTGACATCCGATACTGGATCGTAATACGCAATACTACGTATACTACGCCTGATATAGATCACATATTCCTTTAAGAATATTTCTGGATAATTGGGTAGGCACGGTGCTTTGCTAGAAGCCAATCATGTCTTGTAAATCGGTAAAAACGTAGTACTAGGTACGTACGTGTTCGGATAGTCCGACAATCGGATTTACTGCCAACATATTTGGGAATCTCATAGGTCGCTTCCCGAAGATTCACCGATGACGTATGACTCGCACTTTATTAATCTGAGATTAATTAATTATAAGAGTGAGAAAATTAATCTGGGATTAATCGCAGAGATATTTTATTTGTGATAAAATATTAATTAAAGAGAGAGAACGATTAATTTGGAATTAATCGATAAAATAATATATTCGATTTATTATACGAAATTTTATTTCGACGCGGAATTAAAATTAGAATTAATTCGACAACGATGTGAATAGTAATTTTGCTAATCATAATTATTTAATTAAATTTGATTTAATTACGTCACAACGGAAAATTCGTTAATTCAGAATTAGCGAACCCGAGCCCAGGAGTGTTTGCGGGCCCACTCGCATTTCGAATCGAGTGGGGCCCACATGTCACATCAAGCGTCAAATCACTTGTCAACTTTAGTCACTTTGATTGATGGAAGTTGATGGGATTTGATGGTTGAGTGTGAAACACTCTAATGTGATGGTTGAAAGACATTTACCATTTATTATTTTGGTATTTGACTTTTCAATTTGTGTATTAGATACACAACACAACAAATCATCACAACTTCTTCTTCTTCATCTCTACCTCTTGGCAATTACCAAGAACAACAAGAAGATAAATAGAAAGATTGTGGCAATTTTTTGAGGGTGCTAGCACACATTCGAAGTCTTGCGAAGGTGATAGGGAAACCCACCCGTGGGCATGGAATGCACACCAAGCTTGGAGCTTGAAGGATCGAAAATTGGAGCACAAAATAGAGCAAAGCCGTGAGCCTCTTGGAGTTAAAGATTGAAGATTTTTATTGTTCCTCGCATCGCAAAAGCCGATCAATGTAAGTATGATTCCGCCATGCTTTTTTGTTGTATTCGGACATGTTTTATGCTTGAAATCATTCTTGGGACTAACTAGAAACCCAACATACGCTTCCATAACACGCATAAGTGCAATACTAGTCTATTCCGCATTATCGATGTCCAGTCTCGATAATACTACGACTAGGGATATTTAATGATTAAACTGTTATAGATTGATACTGTCTCATATCTTATAATCCAGAACTAATCATAATGATTTTATCATTTATATATTTAAGTAATCAAATTACAAAATGATAAAATGCAATTTCATTGCTACATAGTTAATTTGTACAAAAACCACAATGTCTTTTACAAATAGTGACGCTATAGGTCGTAATTGTCTAACAATCTCCCACTTGGCCTATAGCCAGTCACTCAAGCATCTAATACCTGAACTATGTACATGTCGCTCAAGCTTTTGCTGAGGTATAGCTTTCGTCAGCGATCTGCAATGTTGTCCTCTGATACGACCTTCTCGATCTTCACATCGCCACGATGTGTTATCTCACGAATCAGATGGAAACGTTGAAGAACATGCTTGGATCGTTGATGAGACCACGGTTCCTTAGCCTGCGTTATAGCCCCATTATTGTCACAATATAATGGAACAGGCTCAGCTGCTAACGGAACTACTCCTAATCCTATTAGGAATTTAAGGATCCAAACTGCCTCTTTTGCTGCTTCAGCTACAGTAATATACTCCGCTTCTGTTGTTGAATCGGCAACAGTCTCTTGCTTCAAAGATTTCCAGCTTACTGCTCCGTTATTCAAACAAAATATGTACCCGAATTGCGACTTACAATCGTCTTTATCGGTTTGGAACTTACATCGGTAAACCCAGTTACCTCAAGTTCTCCATCTCCATAGATTAAGAAAGCATCCTTAGTTCGTCTAAGATACTTAAAGATATTCTTAACCGCCATCCAGTGACCATCAACTGGATCGGCCTGATAGCGACTACACATGCTCAAAACATAGGAGACATCAGGTCACGTACATATTATGGCATACATGATCGATCCGATTGCCGATGCGAATGAAATCCGACTCATGTTGTCTCTCTCATCTTGAGTTTTAGGAGACATGTCCTTAGATAGAGTGACGCCATGTGACACTGGCAACAATCCCCTCTTGGACTAATCCATATTGAATCTCTTCAACACTTTGTCAATGTACGTGCTTTGGGAGAGTCCAAGCAGTTTTCTAGATCTATCACGGTAGATCTTTATTCCTAAAATAAAGGCTGCTTCTCCCAGATCCTTCATGGAGAATGTTAATGAAAGCCAAGCTTTCACCGATGTTAACATGGGAATGTCATTGCCAATAAGCAATACATCATCAACTTAAAGGACAATAAATGTCAGTGCGCTCCCACTAACCTTCTTATATACACAAGGATCATCCTCGTTTTGAACGAAATCATATTCTTTTATGATCTCATCAAAGCGTTGGTTCCAAGAACGCGATGCTTTCTTTAATCCATAAATGGATCTATTTAACTTACAAACCTTGGTGCATCAACCAGTGTCCAAACTTGGTTGGTGTACATGGAATCCATTTCGGAATTCATGGCATCTTGCCATAAACCGGAGTTGATACCTTGTATCGCTTCCTCATACGTTGTCGGCTCGTCTTCCTCAATAAGATTAATATCCACATGAGGTGAGATCGGAAACCCATACCTCTCAGGTTATTTTCTGACTCTCTCCGACCTACGCGGTCCTTGTGTATTCGAAGATTGTGGTACAGTCTCATCCCTGATGGACTGTTCATGTTCCGTTAAGGATTCTGTGCCAGGAACAGTATCACTCCGATTTTCATCGAGTTCTACTTTCCTCCCACTTATCACTGCATTTAGGAATTCCTTCTCAAGGAAACCCGCATATTAGAGCAACAAATACTTTGTTCTCTTGTGGGTGATAGAAGTAATATCATTTGGTTTCCCTAGGATATCCTACAAATAGGCATTTATTCGATTTGGGTTCTAGTTTGGTACCTTCCAAACGTTTGACGTATGCCCAGCAACCCCAAATCTTCAGGAATGAGAAACCTGGTTTCTTTCCTATCCATATTTCATACGGTGTATGTTGAACAGAATTTGACGGAACCTTATTCAAAATAAGTATTGCATTGTTCAATGCATATCCCCAGAAGGAAATAGGTAGCTCTATGCGACTCATCATAGACCTTACCATGTCTAACAAAGTTTGGTTTCTCCATTCGGACACACCGTTTAATTGCGGTGTTCTAGGAGGAGTCCACTGCGAAAGAATACCATATTCTTTCAAGTAATCAAGAAACTCAATGCTCAAGTATTCACCACCACGGTCCGACCGTAATGTCTTAATACTTTTGCCGGTCTGTTTTTCTACTTCGTGCCGAAACTCTTTGAATTTCTCAAAATTTTCTGACTTGTGTCTCATAAGATACACATAACCATAATGCGATGCATCATCCGTATAGGTTACGAAGTATTCATATCCACCTCTAGCTTGGCTAGACATGGGCCCACAAACGTCACTATGAACAAGGGCTACCAGTACGGTGGCACGTGCACCCTTTCCACTAAACTGTGATTTAGGCATATTGCCTAATAAACAAGATTTGCAGATGTCATATGAATTTGGATCAAATATGTCCAAGTACACACTCTTCGAAAGTATGGATATGCGAGTCTTGTTAATGTGTCACAGACGATAATGCCACATATAAGTTTCATCTTAGTTATTTAGTTTAAGCCTTTGTTTGTTACAGAATATGTTTGAGATTGATTCATATTCAAAATATATAGACCATTATTTACATCAGTAGTGTAAATTTCCATATCATTTTTATACATAAAACACCCAGTGTTTCTAAATATAAAAGTATACCCACATTGGGCTAACATAGATACATAAATAATATTCCTAGTCAAACTAGGTACATAATAACAGTCTGTAAGTTTAAGTACATGCCCCGAGGGCAGTTCAAAAACAAAAATGCCAACGGCTAAAACGACGACTCGTGTCCCATTTCCAACGCGGAGGTCAATCTCTCATGAGGCCAGTCTCCTACTAATCTGCAGATCCTGCACATCAGTACATATATGAGTACCACAACCAGAATCAAAAATCCAATTTTTAAAACTAGAAGTAGACATGTTTATTTCTATAACAAACATACATGATGCCGGTGCCTTGCCCGTTTTGATTTCCTTCATGTGTACCTTATACTCGCGGTAGTCACGCTTCCAGTGACCCTGCTTGCCGCACTGCAGACATACATCTTGGGATTTGTCCTTAGGTTTCCCAGAACCCTTTGATGATTTGGCCTTGCCCTTCTTCTTATGCTTCTTCTTCTTGACACCTCCAGTCGCCTTGGGCCAAGCCCTCGGAGTCTGAGATGTTGAAGCAAAGTATGCCTCGCGCTTCTTGCCCTTAAGGAGCTCTTTTTCTACTTCACGCAGAGTGGACATCAACTCTCCAAGATTTTGGTCTTGGTTCAACATGTTGTAGTTCATGATGAACCCACTTCAAGTGTCGGGGAGAGACTTTTGGATCAAATCTACTGAAGTCTCAGCCTTGAAGACTATGCCCATCTGTCCGAGTTGCTCAATGTCAGCAATCATCTGTGACACATGGTGCTCAACAAACGTACCCTCTGACATGCAAGTGCGGAAGAGCTTCTTCTGCAACTCATATCTTTGCGATCTAAGATTAGATCGGTGGAGATCATGCAACTTTGCCATCATCTCATAGGGATCCAATCCCTTGTTTTGACGACGGAATTACGGAGTCATAGCGGCAGGCATTACTGATTGAGCAGTCGCATTATCATCGCTATGAGTCTTCCAAAGCTCTAGCTGAAGCAACTGATTAGGTCGGGGCTTAAGTCCAAGAGGTCGCTATATAGTGTAGAGTAACTTCTCGGATCCCAGAACAATTCTGAGATTCATATCCCAGTCTTGAAGTTTTGTGCCATTAAAGATGTTGTAGCCCATGACAATATCCCTAATGCTTAACTTTCCTGTCATATTAACCGCAATAGTCCAACTATTCGATTAACGATGTATGGGTACAGTCTAACTGTTACAAGAAAAATAAAGAAATATCAGTCCAACTAATAAAATAATTGACGAAATAATTTGAAAGCACGTAAAGCTAAGTATTTGAACGAAATTACAAATTCAATACTAGCCTCCCACTATTTTTCGGGGACCCTCTAACCCTCTGTTGAGTACTCGGGAAACCTAATTTCCTAGTGGGCTAGGATCCCGTTAAATAACACACAACCTTGACTTTAGCCAACAAGCTGTATGATATTTAACTAGGTAGATCTCTAAGATCAATTGGATCTCATCCAATACCTAGATCCGGTAGGTGGACCTCCAAGTCCGAAAATATATACAATATATATGCCAATATATCCAATATATTTTCCTAACCTTTTTCCTCTGAATCAACTAAGCCTTGGCTTTGGCACAACAAGCTTAATGATTCCAGTTAAGCAGAACCCATTGACTTTGGAAAGCTTTGTAATCGATGTCGATGGACAAGAAGTGATCTTGACTTTGGCGAACAAATCACAACTTGGACAAGAAATACGATATGGAACAAAGCCTTCATGATTTAAACACATCCGCGATGGACAAAGGTCTTGACTTTGGCCAACAAACCAATGCCAATCTTTGATCTTGAGTAAGAATCACTCAATGGAAGGAAAACGCTTAATATTTATTGAGGCGCGTAAATTGGCAACCAATTTATTATCTTTGTTAGGTCTCATCATACACCCTTAAGCATGCAATCTAAAAGCATAATAAGGCACATAAAATAATTTAATAATGATATGTGGATGGATATCTCACAAATTATTCCTAGAACAAATCACTCTATTTCCTCTCCCCGGCTAGCACTATTCTTACTTGTACCCAAACAATGAAAGAAACCTCATTAACATTTAGGGGAATTAGGTGAGAAGAGAATTACAAAGAATCCAGAGAGATAAGGCTGGACACGCAGGTCCAATTTAATAAATTCTAAATTTACAACAATTTCCAAAATTGCCCTTTCCCTTCTAATATCCATCTGATATACATTATTCATTCAACACATCCATGTATTCACACAAAGCATGTTATTCAATCAATATAATCCAATTAATTAATCTTTGAATAAAGTGATCATCCAATGTTCAAACAACGATTTGATTTTACGCGAGTCCAACTCGTTTAAGAATAAGTACTCAAAATACGAATTCTTGAATTATATCGAACTACAATTTAAATCTAATTTAATTTGTATTCAATACTAATTCTATTTTTAATTCCAAATTAAATAACTACACTTTTAAATGCGCCTTTAAAACTTAGATTCCAAATCTAATCTAAATGGGTCTCAAAGCCCAATTAACATCCAATGTCGTTTGATTAAAGTCCAATGGGCTTTCAATTAATTTCTTAAGGCATGGACTTTGGTCAATATGGGTCAAACCCAAATACCAAAGCCCAATTAAGGAATCACCCTATTTGCCAAGAAACCAATTTCGGCCCATAAGGCCCAATTAAACATAAAAGGCATATTTGTCATATTTGGACTTAATGGAATGATTTAGGCCCAATTTGGATCCAATCCAATTGACCTAAACCAACTTGGCCCAACCAAGCCCATTAGGCCCAAATACAACATTTAAAGTCCAATTCTAAATTAAGCCCAACCAATTAAATTTTAATATTCCAAATATCATGATTTAATTATTAAAGTGCTTAGCCATGATTAACCATTTAAATTAACATTTCCAAAATACTAATCTAATCAATTAATCATGCTTTAATTTATTCAACACATGTCCAACATTATTGAAACAAAAAATCATCTCATTTCATGCTTCTCAAGGTCACGACATTGTAGGTTTTTTTTGTCCGATTTCGATTTCAATCCGATTTAATCTTAAATCATCATTTCCCAAGTCTTTAAACACATCCAATGGTCTTAAAAAAAAAATACCATGACTTTAGGGCAATAGTTACATTCGGCCAAGCCAAAGAATTGGGGAAAATTAATCCAATTCAATTTTCGTCAAATTGATCATATATAACTCCAAGTCCATCATATACAAGCATGCTCAAACAAACAATTTGGTTAAATCATGCTCAATCAAATTTACCCAAATTTTAGTATATTAACCCTAATCATTTTCATGCTCAAATTAGGCTCCATGATACCTTGTTGGTTTCTAAGTTGTCCCAAGATCATTCAAGCAATGAAATAAAGTGAATACATAAAGAAGTATGGCGGAATCATACTTTCAAAGAATGGATTTTGGAAGTGTTGATATCAAAATTTGCCTTTGAGAAGTCTCCAAGCTTCCACTTTTGAAAGTTGAATCCAAGCTCCAAGCTTTGATCTTGATTCCAAGCTCAATGGAGGAGTTTCCTATCACTTTTGTATGAATTCCTTCAAGTGCTATCTTAGCAAAAATTGCTACAAATTTTCCTTTTCACATTGTGAAGCTCACGGTTTTTGTGTTTGGGAGAGAGAGAGAGTTGTTTTCAATTTGTTTGTTTTGTTTTCCAAAAAAAAAACATTAACCAAAAACTCTCACCAATTTTGGTATATGCTTTTCCAAAAAGCATAAAGCAAAATTAGAGGGAAAATGGCACTCAATCCCTCCATCTACCACCATCAAATAGTGACTGGTTGTCAATCACAAAAAAGGTACATGACTTCCATCACTAAAGTGACATCGATGTGATGTGCGATGTGACTTGTGGCCCCACTTTAATTTAAAATACGAGCGGCCCGCAAACAACATTCGGGGCTCGGGTTCGTTAATTCCAAATTAACGAATTTTCCGTTGCGACGTAATTAAATCAAATTTAATTAAATAAATATGCCTAGTAAAATTACTATTCACATCGCTCGCGAATTAATTCTAAATTAATTCAATTTGAAATCCAATTTTAATTTCGCGTCGAAATCTAATTTCGTTTAATATATCGAATATATTATTTTATCGATTAATTCCAAATTAATCGTTCTCTCTCTCTTCAAATAGTATTTTATCAAAGATAAAATCTCTCTGTAATTAATCCGGATTAATTATGCTCGAATCATACGTCATCGGTGAATCTTCGGGAAGCGACCCAAGAGATCCCTGGATATGTTGGTATTAAATCCGGTCGTCGGACTATCCGAACACGTACGTACCTCGTACTATATTTTTACCGATTTACGAGACATGGTTGGCTTCTAGCAAAACACCGTGCTACCCAATTCTCCAGAAATATTCTTAATGGAATATGTAATCTTTGTCAGGCGTATAGTATACGTAGTATTGCATATTTCGATCTAGTATCGGATGTCACATGCAGGCCTGAGGCTGGAATAGTGTCTGCCTGCCCCTACGAAGCATATATCGGATTACAAGCAACTAGTCTCTTTAATCGGATAATCATGACCATGTCATATTATCCCGATGGTTGCAACCATTTAGAGTACATTTATGTATCCCTGCGTGATCATCATCTCCATATGACTGAAGTGATACTTCCATCTTGACATCACACCCAATACACTACGATTCTCAATAAACCCAGAAGAGGCGTACATAGAACGTTGTTAAAGTCCTGGATGACCAAAACCAAAGCGTATTGATTGTCGCAAGTACTAGCGATGCAAGTCTCAGGTTAAGACCAATTACACCTACCCTGATGCGGATTCCCATAGACACATAGTCATACTACCAATGGGATTCCGCGGGGTCTATCCAGAGCGAAGCTGTTTCTGTACCATCGGTAAACACAACCTCCTATCACACTTGCATAAGTATCCAATACTTAAATATTTGAGAACTATGTCGTTACGCTTCCATAACACGCACATGTGCAATACTAGTCTATTCTGCATTATCGATGTCCAGTCTCGATAATACTATGACTAGGGATTTTTAATGATTAAACCTTTATGGATTGATACTGTCTCATATCTTATAATCCGGAACTAATCATATGGACTTTTCTCATTTATATATTTAAGTAATCAAATTACAAATTGATAAAATGCAATTTCCATTGCTACATAGTTAATTTGTACAAAAACCACAATGTCTTTTACAAATAGTGGCACTATGGGTCATAATTATCTAACAGATTATGTATGTTATTATCTCTTGCGGTATATCGGATGGAAACCCAGACGTAAATTCCGTAGCCGAATCCAAATGGACGGTAGTGTGGTCTGTACTTGGGATAAAACTCCACGTGCCACTCGGGAAATACTCGTATATGCGTGATTAACCCTTTTTTTGTTTGCTATTTATTTATTGACGCTTTTCCTACTTTTGATTGTTTATTATAATTTTTTTGTTATCGCATCTCGTATTTCTTAATTTAATGTGCTTTTGAAACTACTTTATTGTGATTATTATTTTGGTTGGGTATGTTATTACATTTTTATTTGCTTTTATGCATGAATGACATTAAGACTTGGCTATACCATTGTGTGAACCGTCCATTATACTGGCATAAGTAAGGGACCATTCCGAACCCAACGGTTTGAGGTCTTCCATTGCGATGGGTGAATGCGGCCTTAAATCTTTCCCAGTTCACACTGGGTGGTGACTCCTTTATTATTCGATTTAGTCCCCCGCGGGCTAATCCGTACTCTCTACGGGCTGCGAGCCCAACAATATCGTGGTCATCAAGCATCATAGGCATAGCGGTAAACCCTGCTTCGCTCCTACAACATGCTAATAAAATAAAAATAAGGTTATTAGCAAATCCAACGATACCAAGTATTTGAAACAAATATATTATTCATAAATATATTTTGGAAACATGCAATATATATCTAATACATATTAGCATGCTTATGAAAACTAATATTTCCATACTAGAAGCAAATGTATTACCTTCATCAAATTAAGCTTTTGAATTTGCTTCAAACTCTCCAAATCTTTCTCATTTGGTGTTATTTCCTTTTTCATTAACTTCAACTTTGTTCTTTTTCTCTCAACACTTTGAGAAATGGCTAACAAAAAGAATGAAATATTTTCGCATTTTATTCTCAATGGCCAATTTTTGGAGGGAAAAAATGACATTTGCAAGTTTAAAACTTGGTCCAAATAATTATAAATATTTATCTAATTAAAATATAAATTTTTTTTTGTTCTAAGTCAATGGAATTCAAGTGTCAAACCCTTATGGTTTAGCCAATCACAATTGGCCAAGTGATGAAGAATATTCCAAGAATATTCTTTCATTTAGAAACTCAAATTTTGATTAATAATTAATTTAATTTGAATTTTATTCTCTAAATGAAAAAATAAGATTATGGAAAAAGATTTTAAAACTATGACTTCTTTATTATAATTAATCTTTAATTAATTTAATTATCATAACAAAGACAAGTGTAAAATTCTAATTTATTATTTAATGTGTATCTAACCAATTATGTATCAGATACAAATAAACATTATTTCATGCGCATGTATAAATTATGAATAATTCAAATTATCCATAATTTAATGCCCAAGTGCTCTACGAGTATACTTCATATAGTATGACTCTCTAGGTTCAAGTTTATCTATTATGTGAATAATTTATGTGTCTATAATATGCTCACTCATAAATTACGACAATCACAAATAATCAAGTTAAGCCATACAAGTCGAGATCATTGCATATATGTATTCCTTCTATCATAGGTTATCCGAATTATTTTCGAGATATAGAATAACGCCAAATCTCTGCTATGAACAATTCTGGTATGTCGCGACAAATCATTTGTCTCTTAATAAATAATCAGAACCCATTTCCGTAGTATACCTTGGCCAATGATTTCAATGAATCACTGACTGGATACCTAAATCTCGTACATTGGACTGACATAATCTCTTTGGATACATCACAAGATATCGTACGTATCTGTCCACACCCAACGAACAAGCGGAGGTCTGATCTTAAAAGATCGTTGACATGATTGCCATGAAAGTATGAAGGATATTCTACATATCCATAATGGTATCTTAAGTCAAAGGAGCTAATATACTACTCGACTCGAGAAGATTCATTTTGACATTGGTGTACCATCTATTAGGAGCTTCAAGTGACTTGTTCAGTAGTTATCCAATAAATACATACTTGTCTATATTAGTTTCTCTAAGACTTATAGTTAACTGAGTTTCCTCATTGGAACTACTCCCATATATGACATGTACCGGTCTCATGGATTTACTAACCGACCATATATGTAAACCTTGACTAGGAACTATTTTAATAATGAATCATATTATAATGTTTCTCAGTGTTCGTTGCGACGCTTTTGCAACTACATTACAACAACTTATTTTATGGACTATTTATGTTTTTACCATTATACAAAAGATTATATCGATGAAAGTAATAAATTTTGTTCAAAATAAAATATAAAAGTTCAACGCATTTATAATAAATACATCAAAAATTGACACCGAGCATCAACTCTAACAACACCGATTATCCTCTGACACGAGATCCAATACCCCATCGATAGCCACAAAATACCTTACCCCAAAAAGCACCAACCCAAAACCAACAAAAACCCACTACCTATCTATTATGTCGTCCCACTTTCACAAACCTACATGATAAACTTTTGCCTACCTGAATAAAATATTTTACAAACCGTCCACCAACATACTTGTGTCATGGGGGTATGAGACAGTAGCGACAGTGAAACAAAAGAATGTAATAAGTTTGAGAGAAATTTTTCAGCAGTGATGAATAGGAAGTTAAGGAACTGACTAGAAGTGGCAGATTCTACAGTGATGCTACTAAACAAAATAAAGGGGTAGAAGAATGGGAGAGATAAAAAGAGGAAGAAAAAAAGAAGATGACGCGATGTTCCAATAGTAAAAGAAGTCCCAAGCATAAATTTATATATATGACTTATTACGTTCCTCTCATGGACACAGGAAGGCCATGGTCGAGGCCTTGGACAAAATAATAGTACCTACAGGCACAGACCCAACAGCAGTTGTCTGATCTGTCTACGGAGAAAGGAAACAAGTGATAACATTCTCTGAAGAAAAAATCCCAATGGAATGAAGAAATCGCAATCACCCGCTATTCATCAAAGTGGAAGTTAAGGATAAGAATACCTCATGTGTGATGGTAGATGATGGATCCTCTATTAATGTTTGCCCGCTAAGGATTTTACCCAGATTAGGCATCCGAGTGGAAGAGATGACCTATTCCAATATGACAATTAAGGCTTATAATGATAGTAAATGGGGAGTAGAAGGCACTTTCACTATCACAATCAAGGTGGGTCCTCTTGAAGACGAGGTCGAGTTCATATTGATAAACATCCCAACTTTTATTTTGCTCTTAGGAAGGCCATAGTTCCACAAACTTGGGAGGTGCCATAAACATTGCACCAGATGATCAAGTTCCCGCATGACGAAGAAGCCATCACCATTTGGGCTGAGACAGACAACGTTGTAGCCATTTTGGACACATAACCATTTATAAGGTTCAAAGTCATAATAATTCTTGAAAAGTGGGTAAACCCTAAGGGTCTGTTCGGTTGGGGGGTTTTGGAGGGGAGGGGAGGGGAGGGGAGGGGAGGGATTATTTTAAATTATGGTTGTTTGGTTCAATTTTTTGGATGGAGGGGAGGGGAGGGGAGGGGAGAAAAATCCCTCCTAAGCCAATTTTTGCTCCCCTCCAAAAGTGGGGGTTTTGGAGGGGAGAGAAAGTGAGCAATTAAATATTAAATGCATTGACTAAATTATCCCTACTTATACATTAAAATCCAAATTTATCTTAATTACAAATCTCTCTTATATTTGCTTCACCATTCAATTCTTTTTATTCTCTTATCTTATATTTGTTTTAATTTTATTTTTCATAACAGCTTTTAATTTTAATTTTATTATTTGTTTAATTCAAAGATAATATAAGCCTATATTGTTTTAATTTTATTTATAAAATGTTATAAGGATAAAACAGTAAATTAGTCTTAAAATCTCTCTCCTCTCTTCTTTAACCAAACATATATTAATTAAAAAACTACTCCTCCCCTCCCCTCCCCTCCTTTGAACCAAACATATATTAATTAAAATCTCTCCCCTCCCCTCCCCTCCCCTCCCCTTCCCTCCCCTCCATTAAAATCCCTCCCATCCTCTCCCCTCCGTTGAACCAAACATACCCTAAGGTAACTTGGATCATAGAGAGGATGAATTACAACCCTAACACTAGACTAGGGGTGTAAGGCTAAGGCGTGAGAACGCTGCTAGATTTCAAAGGGCAGACAACTAAGAAGGGTTGGGATACTCCTCAAACAAATAAAATAGCAAAAGAGAAAAAAACGAATTGGATTATATGACTATTTCGTGAATGTGAAATATCAAGAGGCTCCGAAACCGTGTGAAGTCAACGGTGTCACTGTGTCAGGGTTTGAATTATTCATTGATATGGTGGATTGGGAGGAGGATTTGATAATAGAAGCAGAGAGAGAAGAGAAATGTAATGGACTAGAACTAAAGGCCGGACCGAAAACACCATGGGAAGAAGAGTTAATCAAGCTGGAATACCTGAAGCCAGAAGTCTCTACTGTAGTAAAAAAAAGGAAGACTGTGAAGACATTTATGTACCCAAACTCTTTGATTGTAATCTTGTATTGAAAGTAATAAGATGAATGATTTTGCTTGCTTAATTTTGTTTTCTTTTGGCATATATCATAACATGCATGACATGAGCGTATTTGACATTAATTCAACAAAACAAAAGCAATTAACCTTAGTACATGTGAAAACCCAAAGTATATACTAGTTGGAAGTGAGGTTACCCCTGAGGAGAGGAAAGAATTAGAGAACCTATTAAAAATATATGTAAAAGTATTTGTCTGGTCCTATGAAGCTATTATGGGGGTTGACAGAAGCATAACACATCATGTAATATCGACGTACCCAAACATAAGACCTGTAAAGCAAAGGTTTCGATGGATGATGCCAAAATAGGCTGAGAAGAGCAAGGAAGAGGTGAAGAAGCAGGTTGAGGCAGGCTTCTTTAAAGTAGTAGAGTACCCATAATGGTTAGGATGTGTGTAGACTATAGAGATCTCAACAAAACTTGCCCAAATGATGATTTCCCTCTACCATACATAAATGATCTAGTGGACAGTACAGTCTTGTCAGCCTTGTATTCATTTTAAGATGGGTTATCAAGGTATAACTAAATATTCATGGCGGAAGAGGATAAACATAAATAGCTTTCATCATAGAGTGATGGACATATTGCTACAAAGTAATGCCATTTGGACTAAAGAATGCAGGGGCCACTTATCAAAGGATGGCCACTACCCTATTTCACAACTTAATGCATAAGGAGGTCGAAGTATACATGGATGACATGATGGTCAAGTCAGAATAAAAAAGGATAGTGAACATGAAAATAACACTTTAGATAAGATTTGATATTTATTTGACATATTTATTTTAATAGTTTAAAATATTTTAAAATATTTTACTACTTTTATTATTTTATTATTAATTTTTTATTAATATTATTTTTGCCATTAATCGATATTAATTACTGGTTATTTTCAAGGATTGGAGACATGCTCAACCCTTGGTATCCATACCGGTATAATATATTAGCAATGGAAGAGACAAAGTAATCATTTAATTAGTTTTTTTTTTCCATTGGTTATATAATTTCCTTTTAACAATTTATCTATTAGCCGAAATGAGTTTTTTCTTCATACATATCTGTAAACACTATATTTTTATGCATAACCCAATGATGAGTCTCTTATAGGGATAGTTTTTGAAAGCTTGGTAAGTTGCAATGATGAATGCTAAAAGGGAAAGAGACTCCAACAAACTCCATGGAAAATAGCCAAATAATGGACGAACATCACATATGTCCTACCTATATTCTCTTAGACCAGAAAGATCGACCGGACATACAACTGAAACCCTAGATTCGACTAGACATAAAATAGTTATCAATGAATGTGTTGATTGTCAATATATTCAATCATGTGATCTGATTGATGTCCAGGCGGACATGTAATTCAAAATACATGTCTAGCTGGAAATAAAATTCAAAATACATGTACAGCCATACATATGTCAAACTATCATCGAGTGTGTAGATCTTCACTTACTGAAATCACAGACTTGATTATGTTCGGTCAGACAAATATCCAAGATATACATCCGGTCAGATATGAATCAAGTTGTAATTGACGATACAAATTGGCAATCATTAGAGACAAGGAATGGATCTTGTCTCTATTTCCCATCTTTGGCCTCAGCCTGGGCATTATAAATTAGTGCCTAAGCCACCTTCATTCAGAACCTTTGATCCTCCTAGACATCGAAATACTGATTCACTGAAACCCTATGAATTCCAGAGGGAGAAAAGAGAAAAATCAGTAAGCAAACCATAAGTCCTTGAGAGCTTTCTATTTCTAGCAAACATCCAATCAACATCCTGGCCTTCAAAAGTATTTTCGCACTAAACGATATCTATAGCTACGACCTGAGGGCACCTTCTTTCACTTCATATTTTTATAATTTCTGTACTAACACAGTATCTCTAGCCGGGCAAATACTAACTTTTATTATCCTACTATTATTAAGTTATTATATTACTATGTCCTGTTATTTTAGTGTTATTCCATCATTGTCATTTATCTGTTATTTTATTACTAATATGTATATGCTGCTCACTTACTGATATTTATGCATTTCTCTGTCATGTTTCTTCTTTTGTAATTATATATCTATCATCTCGTTACTATTATGAATATGCATGATTCTATTTTTTTTTAGTTTTTGGTTTAAACAAGTTATGATTTGTTAATGTACAAAAAACATCTTTTTGGAATATACTTGTAACCTTTCAAAAAAAAAATGTTATGATTTGTTATTGCTATATATGTTATTTACATGCTTCTCAATTATGGTTCCGCGCAGTACTTCCGGCCAGACTTACATCAAGTCTGACCGAACATTGACAAAAATAACTAGATATTTGTTCAGATCTGTTTGATTTGTACTTCATCATTGCTTTAATAATTTCATGACATTTATATGGCATTTTGTTTTATTATAATTTTACTAGTGCTGTAAAAACTTATTGATTTTTTTACATGTTCCCGCTATTATGTGTTGTTTAAGTTATTTTGTGTGCTCTTGCATTATACGATATATGGATACCTCCTTTAAGAGTAAATATTATACTACCATCAGTAAGTGATCGTTCCCTACCCAAACGGGTTTAAGGTTAGTCCTTCCAATGGGTGTTATGCGGTGTTAAATCATTCCCAATGTTTTATACTTTATAGCGACTCATATATTCTCTGGTGAGTCCCCCGTGGGGCTATCCATACTCTCTACGAACTGCAAGCCCAACAATGTAGTTGTCACTAACGTAATAGGTATGGCGGTAAACCCTGTTTCGCTCTTACAGATGGAGAATTTACTAGGGATATAGAATCAGCCCCTAAAAATGCCTTGAGGTATTTAAGGCGAGATTGAGGAGAGCCATGTCTTTATCTGTTACATATACTTTTTAACCTTGATGGAGTTGCATATCGAGAAATCGCTTTCACTCAAGGGGGTGGATTCGTATGTGAGGATAACCATCACTTCTTGGCACGTATGCTTGGATATTAAGGTGCATTAATTTCTTCGATTGAACCTTTGGGCGAGAAGACCTAGTTGTTGACAATCTTTTATATCCTTAAGTATAAAAAAAAAGTGTGTTCACTTGATCAATTGAACCATTGGGTGGGGAAACCTAGTTATTGATAACCCTTCACCGATAAGAGCTTAAGCCTTACCCTTTGAAGCCCACGTTAAAAACTCAAAGTTGTTATCCTATAGGAGCCTCCCTTATGTTTGTGTTTGGGCCCCTAATAATTTGATGTTTTTAAAACCATTTACCATGGAATATAAACTTGTTGGCCCCTTTCAATTGGAGCAAGTTTGCATTTTTTTTTACAATTTGGCGAAATGCTTTGAAATGACAACGGCCAACCCTGTATGCAAATTTTATTGGGCTTAAAATATTTAGTTATGTTCCAAAAGTGCTGGAACATGAGTCCGATACCCATACTAGTTTTCATCCAGAAAGAGTACGCTTTATTTTTGCCTATTTGGATATTCCTAAACATTCCTAAGCCCATCCCAAAATAACCAAGATTACTAAGGGTCTAATTCATTATTTTTAGACAATGACATGATTCCCATATTAGGATTAGTCATTATATAAATGGTCAACCTTTGTCTTTTAGCGATGGAACTGAACCAAAGTAGCCAAGGTTCACTTTTTGTAACATAAGAGAGAACAAGCTCATGTACCACCCGTTGTTGTATAAACAAAGTCAAACCTATGGCAGATATGAACTTACCACGTTTGTGGGATGAATAAAGTTTGAAGGGTATATGTTGATGTTTAAGCACATCATGCATCTCATGCATTACATGCATACATGCATCATGTTAATACTTTATGATACAATCATCATAGCGGCTCGTTAGGTTAAAAAATAAGGTAGACTAGTCAAAAAACAACTAGCAGACTCAGATTTTTCCAGCAATGACAGCTCTCATGTAGATCAGTTGGAAACCACCATGAATAAGATGGTAGAACAACTATAGACACTAACTAATGATATTGCCAACTTAACGGCATCTCAGGCAGTAAGTGAGCAAACTAGTGAGAGAAGGCGTGGGGAGCTTGAAAATAGGGGAACTAAAGAAATCCCCACTTTGGATAATGACTTGGTCGAGTATGTTACATGTAGGATGGCTAATTCCCAAACTGAGCTCTAGAAGCTAAAGGAACAAATGGAGTCAGTTACCCAAAATATGAAGGGTAGACATGAAGATCTCTTATGGTATAGTGCCATGGCCTTTGAGGAACATATGCATTCCGAGTTCAAAATGCGAGATATGACCAAGTTCGATGGGAACGGGGCCACTAGATACACCTCCGTCAATTTATGTCTATGATCAGTGCCACTGGCTTATCCAAGCGACAAGTTCTAAAGATGTTTGACATGTCACTCAAAGGAGCACCGATGGTATGGTACCACAGCTTGGAAAGGATGATGAAAGATGACTGGAAGACACTGGTGGAAGCCTTTCTTAACCAATATGTCACAGATCTAGAATTGGATCTATCACTTTAGGATTTAGAAAACATGAAGCAAAATCCCGAAGAAAACTTCAAAGAATACTGGGATCGTTGGAGATGCCAGTTTCTTAAAATGTAAACACTGCCCTCAGAGAAATACCAAATCAAAATGATCATCAAATGGACCAAACCCTCTATCTATGACAAGTTCAGGAGGATGACCTACATAATCTCTTACTTCTGGCAGTTGAAGGAGAATATCATGGACATAGAGGAAGAATAAGCATAGAACAAGAAGCTCTATTGCCAAGGACAATATAAGAAAATCAATGGAGGAGGCTCAAGACACGATGCAACCAAAGTGAAAATTATCTAGAAACAACACTTCTCCAACTTAGGAAGACCGATGTCCAAGCTTTTGGTAAAGATAGAAAGACAAGACATATTGAAACTGCTGGAGATAAAGCCCGTGCCAGACCTGCTACCAAGCAAACTTGATCTAAACCTATACTGCCATTTCTACCAGTTCCCAGGACACGAGACAGATAGATGTGCCTACCTCAGGCATGAAATCCAAAACCTGATCGACGCCGGTAGAATCCTTGATCCGGAAAAAGCCTCGTAGTGACCAAATTCAAAATTGTCGCGTTTGCATCATTGTTTTTTTATTTTTGTCATGAGATGACTCTCTTTTGAATGTTCAATGATGAAATAAATAGATTTCGTGAGATCTTTTGTCTATTGGTAAAAAATGAGCGTTTCTAAATTCTTAAAGTAATTTATAAACTTTGGAATCACTAACAGAATGCTATCTATAAATATTACACACTAAAACTTGCATTTAGAGTTACAATACATACTTAGAAAGAATTTATGTTGCCATAACTTGCAGAGAAGTCAAAACACTCGACACTTATTTAACTATTTTCTAAAGTTGAGGCTGAGATGATGCTAGGTTAAGGAAATGACATAAGTAAAAGGAAAAATATGGAAAAAATAAGAAAAAGAAAAGAAAAAGAAAGGAGAAAGTGAAAAAAATGAAGGCTGAATCCCATGAAAACTACTATACTGTTTGAATTATTTAGTAACCAGAGTATCGTGAACCCCACAAGTACTTTTGCGTCAAATGACAACTCAAACATTGAGTATATAAAGCAACTTGAGTTGGTGAAATTGTTGAGTAACCAAGGGCTCGCATCACAAATGTGGAGTCTTTGCGTCAAAAAGCAATTTGACGACTTAAGGAAGCTAGGGATGAGCCCTACGAAAAATATATCTAAAACAAATTTTTTTGATCCATAATTAGGTGTTAGATAACCTTGGCAGAGGAAGACATAAGATGACTTACAATGTTAGCACTGATCTACACTTGGCACCAACATAAATCAATCCGGGTTGCATTCAGTTCTTTGTATGAGAGTCACACACACCCCTACAGTGAAGCATTTGAAAGGCGAAACCATTGGTTTAAATTGAGTTTCAATTTAGACAATGATTATTCTTTGAAAAGGGAAAGGATTTAAAAAAAACTTTTGAGAACATACGAAAAGTCATTGCATGAGAAAAAAGAAATTTGAAAGCAAATTTGATGATTTGGGAACCCCAAATGATAGTCGGGACAAAAAGTGAGGCAAAGCCTGATGATACCTCTATAGAGAAGTATCACGATCCCTGCAACCTCTCAAGTTGAAGATTGAGCATGCGATCATAGATCATTTACATATATGCATACACGCATACATATGACAACTTTTTTTTCTTCAGGAAATAGATACAAAACAAGTATAGAATAAGGGCTCTCGAGAAACGAGGCATGCGATAAGTGCCTCCAAGACCCAAAGTATCCGAGATTAGAGAAGTGAGCGTGAGGCCTACCATAAGAAGAATACTGGGGTGAGGCACGCCAAAAGAAGAATACTAAGGGTGAGGCCCTGATCACGATTTTCACATGTTACACAAGCGCACGTATCGCTCACGTAGTATAAAAATATAGATCTCTCAATGATTTATCATTTACTTTACTAATTATTAGAACTAACTACCTACAGTTATCTAATTGATATTTAACAATAAGTTGATTTGAATTAAACTAATGCTAAAGAAAATAAAGATGATTTGTGAAAATTCTAAAATCAATCCATGAAAGAGAGACATATAGGGTTGTGAATCGACCTAGTACAGATGAATTGATTTTCCTATACTCGTGTAATAATTTGACTTATTCACGTGGAACACTAAGTTATCCATAAGCCTCTTTTGATGGTCATGTGTAAATATTTAGAGTAAATTAATTAACTTCATTTTTATGTCAACTAATTGAAGCCAAATTCATGAAAATCAGGTTCCAAATATGGCTACACACACCCTACAGGTATATTTATGTCATGTAAAGAAATCCATTAGAAGAGATTGTGTGCTATTGAATCTAAGACTAAACCTAAAATTCATTTGTCAAGTTCAATTAAGATTACCAAATCAATCTTATTGGTGATCAAGCAATAAGAAGCATTAAGAACAAGATTCAATAAATAAGCTAAAGCATAACATAGATTATAAGAAAAAATCAATTTATAAGCTCAAAATACTGGGTTTAATTATAACCCCAGATTAAGGATTTAGTTACTACACAAGTTCGAAAACTCTAAACAAATAATCAATGATAAGCAAAACATCAAGGAAGCAAAGAAAATAAGAAACTCGGTTGAGATATGTTATGAGTCTTTATGTTGTTGAGTCTTTATGTTGTGTTTACTTGATGTGCTTCGTCTTTTCTCAAAAATCTCTTTGGAGGCTTCAAAATATGTTATGAGACTCCATTTTAGGTTTTGGGATGAACTATTGCTTATATAAGAGGTCATAGGGTTCTTTCCTAATCAAAATCAGATCCGAGATGAATTATGGCAGCAACTTCCGTGTCGCGATGCTCTTAGCTGGGCTTTGCGATGCGCCAGCAATGGTAGCTCTCTACCCATTTTTTCTGTATGTGCGCATCTCGACCTGCGATCTTACGTTGAGACGGGCAATTTGACTCTGAATTTTCCCTAATTGATTCAGTTGACTCTTGATATTATTTTAACCAGCAAAATAAAATCAAAATACATCAAATCACTCATGAAACTTGAGATAACGCTCAAAACATTAAGCTATAATGGTAGGAAAATATTTCCATACTAGTCGCTAATCACACCCCCAAACTTAACATTTTGCTTGTCCTCGAGTAAAACAAAAAGAAATAAAATAAAATTGAAAATAAACAAACTAAAAACTAATTAACCTAAGCCACTTTCTTATGGATCACGATTGCATTTAACTATGTAACAAGCCTTTAAACTCATAGGTGATCCTAGTGGATGAGTTATAGTCTCATAATAGATTACAGAGATGACACCCATAAACATCATTCAACACACATGCATTAACAAAAAAATAAAACAGTCTTAGGAGTTACCCATAATAGTGTCATCAGAGAATGCCTATAAATGAAAACAAAGAACATTCAAAGTACCTAACGCAACTTAAATCCAAGTTCATGAATAAATCATCTAAGTCAGACACACAGTGTGTGTATGTAAATGTTCTGTCACAGTTCGAATCCTATGTAAGTCAACTCAGTGATTTCATCTCAATTATTTGCCTCAGATGTGTCAAACCAACCTAGATATCTCAAAATTATTTGTCTGCCTTTTTTTGCTCAGTATGGTATGTTTTTCTCTTTTTTTCTCTTTTTTTTCAACACGCCTACCCTTTAATGTAGCATTTCTCCTCATGGTGGTCCTAACACTCGCCCATGGGTAGCTTCAAGCTTCATCAATTATAGGTGGTTTAACTTCGTCTTTTTTTTTTCTTTTTTTTTTGTTTTCTTGCTTTCTTCAACAAATTTTTCTTGCTTTCTTTTCTCTTTTTTTTTTCAACCATACCTTACATCATAACACTAAAAAATTGAGATAGACATCTAAGCAAATGGTCAATCATCGTCAAACAATTTCCACAACTAATCACTTTGCCAACTACCTAGGTTCTTACAAACAGAAAACTATAGTCAATTGCTTATAAGTCTAACCTAGATCACCTACTCCAAACATCAGATAAAAATGAATTGGAAACTTATCATTCCAAGATTTCATACCAAGGCAAACAATCTCATCATTAGACTATGTTTCATTACCTAGGATAAAGTTTTTTCAATTTTTTTCATTTTTATGCATAGCAAGTAAAACTAACACAAACCCGCACAACAAATGAAATACCCACACAACCCCAAACTGAAAATATGCATTGTCCCCAATATAATACAAT